>CM035431.1:101975865-101998365 GCA_020310875.1 Ceratopteris richardii
TTTGATTTTACTTGGAGGAGAAAGCTAACTTCCAGATGTGTATACAAAAAAGCATCATTGTTGGATATATTTAAGTATTTCTAATGTTCTGGTGTTTTTGCAGGTAGTGCACTTTTTGACATAAGAAGTTAGGGAAAGTTATCGAAAACTTTAAATTGTAACGTTTAGAGAAAAATCACTTGGATTTAACATGTAATAGATTGATAATTTGTATAGGATCATTTATTAGCATTTTTGGAAATTTATTAGTTTGTATAGCTTATACTTGGCGCTTATCGCCATATGTATTTTAGGAATTTGTCGTTGCTTGTATTGTCATCATGTAGACTTGTATAGGACTTGGGTTTTGTGGGGTGATCAATGTATGAGATTGAGAGAGGATCTAGGGTACATATTTTAATTCATTTTTTACACGAGCAATCTATCGATTAGGAATATCATTAGTTTGGTATTACCTCTTTGCATTCACATGAATTATTAGTTGTTCTATGTTTTTTTTCTTTAAGATGAATCCCGATGAGGTTGTAACTCCCATGGAAGAAGTCGAGCTTGAGCGAACTTATACTATGGAGATAACGAATCTCAATGCTAAAGTTGGAGGCATCGAGGATACCCTTCAGAAGATCGTCCAAGCAATTAACAAACCAGAGGTGCCACCAATCGACACACCTATGAAGGTGGAAGTTCCATCTGCTAAACCATCTAGTTCACAAATACCATTGACAGATGTGGGGGCTTCTTCTGGTAGAGATGTTAGATGGCAAGTGAAAGATTTAAACCCACCAAAGTACCACGGACAAGTTAGTTCTAGGACGACAAATGCGGTGGAGCAATGGATGAGTAAGTGGGAACAGTGTTTTCGACTTTGTAATATTGAGGATGAAAAACAAAAAATACAGCATGCCACTTACAGTTTGATCGATGTTGCTCATCGGTGGTGGAGGAAAATAGAGCAAGAAAAGATAGAATCGGCCACTTGGGTAGACTTTAAAGGTATATTTTAAAATAATTTTGTTCCTCCAAATGAGAATACTAGGGCTCTAGATGCATGGTTTCTCCTACAACAGAGACAACTTTCAGTGCAGGAGTATGCAAACAAATATAGGTAAATCTTGTTGAAGATTCCAGATCAGGTGCCTGATTTTCTTCAGGTGCATGAATTTGTTCTTGGGCTTAGGGAGATGTTGCGTCCACTTGTGTGCAAGGAGCACTGTCACACCCTAAATGAGGTAGTAGAACTTGCTTTGGTATTGGAGGATGGGCGACGCTCTCGATTGCAGCCTTCTGGACAAAAGAATACTTGGACAAGATTCAAGAAGCCTTTAGCTTCAATTCCAGCATCTAACTGACAGATGAACATCATTCAGACTTCGAGCCATGGAAAGAGAAAAGTAAGTGCATCCATGGCAGATAGAGCTTTCCAGAGATCCAGTTTGACACGGCAATAGAAAGAAAAGGCTCGCCGTGAGGGTCTTTGTTATGAATGCCTAGGTCCGCATCCTCACAGGATGTGTTGTAAGAAGAAAAAGAAGATATCTGCAGCGATGGTGGTGGAGAGACAGCAGTCCTCACCATCCACTCCATCATCTCCTTCAGATTTTGATCTTCTAGCTACAGACACTGAGATGGATCCTCCATCTAAAGATAAACAACCCATCTTAAATATAACAGTGACTAAGAAGGTTAAGAATGTTCGAGATGTGGTGTTATCCCCAGTTGCTCAGAAAGGGTATCAGTTTCCAGACACCGAGTTGGTTGTCATGAGTGGGGAAGTTCATGGACATCTCGTTAAAGTTCTATTTGATATAGGATCCACACATAATGTTATTAACTCTTCCTTAGTCAAGAAACTAAAGTTGAAGACTACTCCATCTGCATACACCTACAGGGTAGAGTTGGCAGATGGAAGGGATCTGAGATCTGGGATCGATGAGTTGTCGGATTACCAGTCCAGATACAGACTTATAGAGATGAGCTAGATTTTGAGATTGCCAGGTTGGCTAGATTTGATCTCGTCCTCAGTAAACAGTGGCATGCAAGTAAGAAGCCAACTATTGATTTTTAGACCCACATATATCAGTTCAATCAAAATGGTCACCGCATTATCATCCATGGAGAGCCAGACGTCAAGGTGTATAGACGAGCATCTACCTCTGAGCATAAACAATTGTTAAGTTTACAGATTCAAATCAGCTTGGAGGCTCAGCTATCTTCTAGAATGAAAACTGAATTCCACCACTTGTTTCTTTCAGAGTTACCTTCAGGTCTTCCGCCTTGCAGAAAAGTGGAGCATAGGATTGAGCTAGTACCAGGAGCTCATCCACCGGCGAGAGAGACGTATCGAATGAGTCTGCAAGTGGAGGCAGAAGTACGTCGTACTGTCGAGGAGTATCTTGACAAAGGACTTATCAGATCCAGTTATTCACCTTTTGCAACCCCAGTGCTTTTGGTTCGCAAAAAGGATGGATCTTTTAGGATGTTTATAGACTTTAGAGTATTAAATAAAGTTACAATAAAACACAGATATCTGATGTCTCGCATTGATGATATTTTGGATGCACTAGGACGTGTTGTTGTATATAGTAAAATAGACTTAAAAAGTGGTTATCATCAAATAAGATTCAAGGACGATGATGTACATGAAACAACGTTTCATACTAGATTTGGTCATTCTGAGTATCTTGTAATGCCTTTTGGTTTAACTAATGCACCAGCTACTTTTATGATGCTCATGAATGATATAGATCAAACTTTACACAAATGTTGTCTTCATTTATCAAAACTTTCACTAGCACTTCTCTGAGTGAAGAAATTCCTTCTTGAGAAAGTCTGCTTCAGAAATTGACTACAATACCTGCACATATCTTCAGATTTCTTCAAACCAATGATGCACAAATCTCCACACTACCTTTGCGCAATCATATCAACCATTAGTTCTTCAAAAGAATCCTTAAAACTTTAATTTGATCCTTAAGATCAAAGGTATGTCAAAAACTGTCTTCCAAAAATGGCGACTTTGACATGGTCAACTTCTTAAGTTGATTTCTCACAACACAGATCCCGTTTTGCTAAATGCTTTTAGTCATAGCTTCCTTACCTTCTAACTTAGATTCTGAATGCTCACTCATTAAAAACTTTACACTATGCACTGAGATCTAAGCAAAACATTGACACGGAAAAGTGCGCGACTCTGAGAAGTCTATATGCAGATTCTACATACAAACGTTCCTATTGATCATACTCACAATAGAAAAGGAATTGGATCATAAAATTCTGAACATAGCTTCATTAGCTTCCAGATTAGATGTGTACAAAAAGATTTCTGATCCACATGATCAGACTGAGAGGAATCTACGAAATACCCGACACTATTTCCTGAAGATGACTCTCTTCACATCTATCTCTATGACACTTGTTCTCTAATGACTCTCCTACTTATTTCTATACATCATTGACTTATATACATATGGTTTTAGACTTATCCCGCGTCTATTACATTACTCTTTATCATCCTAAGGAATATCTATACGTAGATTACAAGAATTTCCACTTGTAATGTACATATGTATACAAACTTCACTTCTGAGATCTCTTCACTTTATCAAGTGTCTTTTTCCACTTCAATCTGATCATGAGCTTCTTCAAATTCTTTGTAATCACCAATGTGTGATTGGTTTGTTCCAACAGCTCCCCCTCAATCACTAATTGTGATTATTCCATTCTTCTTCACTCCTGCCATCTCCTTGAATCTTTGTAGCTTAGGTCCATCCAAGCTTTTTGTTAACATATCTGCAACTTGTTCTTTTGTTGGAGTATACATCACTTCAATATCTTTATCAAGTACCTTTTCTCTCAAGAAATGATACTGAATCTCTATATGCTTAGTCCTTGCATGAAAAATAGGGTTAGGTGCTAAATACAATGAACCCATATTGTCTCCAAAAATAGTTGGAGTACTCTGATCAGTTCCAAAACTCTTCAACAAGGTTTTTAACCATATTACTTCTTTTGCAACCTCTACCAATCCTTTATACTCAGCTTCTGTAGATGACAAAGCAACTATATGTTGCTTCTTTGAGCACCAAGAAACTAACTTATCTCCAATATAATAGAGATACCCATGAGTAGACCTTCTATCATCTGAATCACCTGCCCAATCTGCATCACTAAACACTTTGATTCTTGTATCAGAAGTAAATCCATAATACAGACCCTCACTTAGGGTTCCTTTGATATATCTGAATACCCTTTGAGCTACAATCCAATGAGTCTTCTTTGGACAATGCATGAATTGTGATAACACACCTACTGCATATGATAGATCTAGCTTTGTCAAGGTAGCATAGATTAAACTACCTACCAAACTGTGATATTTCTTCATGTCATTAAACTCTTCACCTCCATACCTGCTCAACTTATGATTTACCTCCAATCGTGTGCTTGAAGGCTTGCAATCCTCCATGTTGAATTTGATCAGAAGATTCTTCAAGTACCTCTCTTGTGTAACATATACTCCATGTTGAGTATATACAATTTGCATTCCTAAGAAATAAGATAAGTTTCCCAAATCACTTATCTTAAACTCCTTCTCTATTTGTTTCTTAAGCTCATTGATTCCTTGAGGATCTGTACCTGTGACAATAATATCATCAACATAAATACACATGTATATGTATCCATTTTCACTTGCCTTTACTAGCAAGCTACTATCTGCCTTTGATGCTTGAAATCCACATTCATTGCAGAACTTAACAAGCCTGTAATTCCATGCTCTTGGAGCCTGCTTCAACCCATACAAAGCTCTCTTGAGGTTACACACATAATCTGATCCAATTGAATCCATGAAGCCTTCTGGTTGCTCCATGTACACTTCATCTGCAATGTATCCATTCAGAAAAGCATTCTTCACATCTAATTGTGATAACTTCCATCCTTTACAAGCAGCAATAGCAATCAATGATCTAATTGCACACATCTTAGCAACAAGACTAAAGGTTTCATCATAAGCTACCCCATAAGTTTGGGCATAACCTTTGACCACAAGTCTAGCCTTGTATCTGGACACCTTACCATCTGAAAATCTTTTTATTTTATACACCCACTTACATCCAATGACTTTCTGATTCCTTGGTCTTGGCACCAATTCTCATGTTTCATTTTCAAGTAGAGCATCATACTCTTCTTGCATTGCCTTCTCCCATTTTTTTTTCCTTTAGCTTCTTCATATGTGATTGGATCCTCTTCTGTCTTCACAATGTAATCATAATCTTTTGTTGTTAGAAAAGATGTATCATAGCTATACCTGATAGGCTCTTTTCTTTCCCTTAAGGATCTTCTGACCTCTGCACTTCTTGAAGTCTCAGCCACATTTGATTCTGGATCAAATCTTGGCCCATCTTCAATATTATTCTGCAATTTAATTTTACAATCAACATCATCAATATCTTGTTCATACATACTTACTTTTGTCTTCCCTTTTCTTTGTATTCCTTTGTCATCTGCATAAACATTTGTTGACCTTGTATACCATGTGCTTTGCTCATCAAATGTAATATCTTTGGTAACAAGAAATTTCTTTGTAGATGGACTCCACAGTCTGTAACCCATCTGTCTATCATCATACCCAATAAACACATACTTCTCTGCTTTGGATTCTAGCTTATGTCTCAATTGTGAAGGAACATAAGCATATGCTAAACATCCAAACACCTTACAATGATCAAGAGTAGGTTTCTTACCCCACCATGCTTCATAAGGAGTTCTTCCCTCCAATGCTTTACAAGGTAACCTATTCACAAGGTATGTTGCAGTGTTGATAGCTTCTGCCCATAAGTAATTTGGACAATTCTTTTCCTTCATCATTGCTCTTGCAAATTCTACAGGAGTTCTATTTCTTCTTTCTGCAATTCCATTCTGTTGAGGAGAATACCTAAAAATTACTTCTCTCTTTACACCTGCATTCCACAAATAATCATCAAACTCTTTAGAGAAATACTCTCCCCCTCCATCTGATCTCAACCTCTTGAGCTTTTGTCTTGTAATCCTTTTTGCATAAGCATGATAATGCTTGAATGTCTTGAACACTTCTGATTTGTCCTTGATTACATATAAAGTAATCCATCTGGTTGCATCATCATCAACAAACAACACATAATATCTGGATCCATTTATGCTATAGTACCTTGAAGGACCCCACACATCTGTATGAACTAACTCAAGCATGTTTGAATACTTGTATCCTGATTTTTTGTAAGAACTTTTGTGTGCTTTACCTAATTGAAAAGCTTCACACTTGTACACCATATGTTGCCCTTCAACTTTTGGCAAACCAAGCACCACATCATTCCTTACATTTCCTTTATGGCTCTCTCATTGAAATGACCTAGCCTTTTATGCCATAGGTCTAACTCAGACATCTTTTGACTTCCATAAGTAAATAAAGCATGTCCCACATTACCTTGGACTTTGAGAGTAAACAACCTTCTTTCTTTTTTACCTGCAATAATGTTTCTATATCCCTGATTTGGATCTTGCACATAAACACTATCATTTATGAATCTGACTTCATATCCCTTCTCCACAATTTGCCCTACACTTATCAGATTTTAAGGAATAGTAGGAACATAAAGTACCTTGCTCAAGAGTGTACTTCCATTCTTTGTCTTTACTGATCCAATGCTTTCCACCTTATGCTTAGTATTGTCACCTGTTTGAACTGTATGTCCATTCACCTTTGATTCCATATTAGTCATCAAGGATATATTGCCACTCAGATGATTGCTACATCCTGAGTCAATATAAAACACCCTTTGGTCTTCTCCTACTGCTTCATGAGTTGCATTCAAGATAAGAGTCATATCATCCTTCTGATATGATGCATAATTATAATAATTATTGTTGTAGGACTGAGATTGAAAACTTCTTCCACCTCCTCTAGCATATGATGTCCTACCACCTCTTCCTCTGAAGTTGCCTCTTTGGTTTCCTCTACCTCTTTGATTAAAACTCTGATTATCATTTCCTCCATTTTGATTGTTATACCAACAATCATTTGCCAAATGATTGGTTCTGCCACAAATCCAACAAGCTTTAGTATTATCTTTGTTCTTGCCTCCTCTTCCTTTACCTATGAAGTTCATCTTTCCTTTTGTAAAGTTAGCTTGACTTGAGGTCCCTTCATCATCATTTGACTGCTTCCCTTTGCCATTCTTTTTCTTGTCCTTGGAGTACATAGCTTGGCTTGCACTCCTATCATTGTCTCCCTTAATGTCGTGCTCAAAAGTTAGCATGTGTCCTAGCAATTCATTAAGATCAGGAGTAAAGTGGCAATTCTATGGACAATACGAAAGGCTTCCACTTCTCATCTCCTCTCAGACCTGTAAGTATTTGCCTTACCAACTTATCCTCTTCAATGTCTTCATCTACAACTCCCAAGATATCTGCAATATCTTTCATCCTTGCCACATAATCAAAAATTGATTGTGAACTCTTCTTCTTGAAAGTTGTGAATTTTGCCCATAATGAGGACTTCCTTGACTTGGTTGTGTTTTGGAAATGCTCTTCCAAAGCATTCCAAACATTT
This sequence comes from Ceratopteris richardii, assembly GCA_020310875.1. Taxonomy (NCBI): domain Eukaryota; kingdom Viridiplantae; phylum Streptophyta; class Polypodiopsida; order Polypodiales; family Pteridaceae; genus Ceratopteris; species Ceratopteris richardii. The sequence goes on from CM035431.1 coordinate 101,983,448, forward strand.
GTTGCACTTTCCAATCCTCTGATGTGAGGTAGAAGATAATCATTTACAGCCATGCAAATGATGCTCCTAGCTTGAGCATCCTTTCTCATCTAGATCTTCAAATCTGCAAGCTCTTCCCTAGTTGGAATACTAGGATCTGCAAACTTAGGCTTTTCTTCTTCTCCTGTAATGAATGCCATCACATCTTTGCTCATGAGGTGTGCCTCCATCCTCATGAACCAAGCTGGATAGTTCTCCCTATCTAGCTTGTCAATATGCAAGCTTTCTCCCATCTTTGATCTTCTGTGTCTGCAATTACTATGATTTATGATAATAAAGTGTACCTTTGATATTAAGCTTCAATCCTTTTTGATCCTTTGAACTCGTACTTTGTACTTCTGCAAATTATCTGTAATAATTTGTCCTTGTCCACCTTCAATTAGAAGGAACTTCAATATCTGCAGCAGTCGGGACTTCCAAGGCCTTTACTTCACTTGTATTATACCTTCAGCTCTGATACCACTGTTGGAGATTTCTTAATCTCCAAAGGTTTGATCTATACTGATCTAAGAACACTTCTATATCAGTTATAGATCAAACTTTACACAAATGTTGTCTTCATTTATCAAAAGTTTCACTAGCACTTCTCTGAGTGAAGAAATTCCTTCTTCAGAAAGTCTGCTTCAGAAATTGACTTCAATACCTGCACATATCTTCAGATTTATTCAAACCAATGATGCACAAATCTCCACACTACCTTTGTGCAATCATATAAACCATTAGTTCTTCAAAAGAATCCTTAAAACTTTGATTTGATCCTTAAGTTCAAATGTATGTCAAAAACTGTCTTCCAAAAATGACGACTTTGACATTGTCAACTTCTTAAGTTGATTTCTCACAGACTAAATCCCATTTTGCTAAATGCTTTTAGTCATAGCTTCCTTACCTTATAACTTAGATTTTGAAAGCATGCTCAGTCATTAAAAACTTTACACTATGCATTGAGATCTAAAAAAAACATTGACATGGAAAAGTGTGCGACACTGAGAAGTCTATCTGCAGATTCTACATACAAATGTATCTATTGATCATACTCACAATAGAAAAGGAATTGGATCATAAAATTTTGAACATAGCTTCATTAGCTTACAGATTAGATGTGTACAAAAAGATTTCTGATCCACATGATCAGACTGAGAGAAATCTATGAAATACCCGGCACTATTTCCTGAAGATGACTCTCTTCACATCTATCTCTATGACACTTGTTCTCTAATGACTCTTCTACTTATTTCTATACATCATTGACTTATATACATATGGTTTTAGACTTATCCCGCATCTATTACATTACTCCTTATCATCCTAAGGAATATCTATACTCAGATTACAAGAATTTCCACCTGTAATGTACATATGTATACAAACTTCACTTCTGAGATCTCTTCACTTTCTCAAGTGTCTTTTTCCACTTCAATCTAATCATGAGCTTGCTTCAAATTCTTTGTAATCACCAATTTGTGATTGGTCTGTTCCAACAAAAGTAAGAAACTTTCTCCAGCTCAGAGAAACTGGCCTGTCCATGAACAAGAATTATATGCAATAGTTCATGTTTTGAAGATTTGGAGACACTATCTATATGGTGCAACTTTGAAAGTATACACAGATCATCACACATTGAAGTATTGTTGTTCCCAGCCTGATCTTCGGGGGAGACACGCTAGATGGGATAAAGTTTTAAATGTGAGGTGAATAAAGCAGAGATAATTAGTTCTCTAGGTCTGCTACAGCCATTGGAGATACCAAAGTATTGTTGGGATAGTATTTCCATGGACTTCATAATGGGTTTACCTAGGACACCACGATAGAAGAATGCTATTCTTGTAGTGGTTGATAGTTTGAGCAATATGGCACACTTTATTCCTACAAAGGAATCAGTGGAGGCTCCGCAAGTCATGGAACTATTTATTCAGAATATTTTTAGACTGCATGGTCTACCTAGATCTATAGTTTCAGACAGGGATCCCAGGTTCACCGGAAATTTTTGGAAACATGTGTTTAATATGCTTCAAGTTCAACTCAAGATGAGTAGTGGAGAGCATCCACAAACAGATGGTCAGACTGAAAGAGTTAATCAGATACTGGAAGATATGCTACGGGCATATGTTTCAAAAAAGCAAACAGATTGGGATAGTTTTCTCCCATTAGTTGAATTTGCTTATAATAGTTGGAAGCACAAGACTACTAGGCTTTCACGTTTTGAGGTGATCTATGGATTTATTCCACATAGTCCAGCTAGCATTGGATTACCTAGGAAATCTCTGAGTGCTTCACAATTTTTGACAGATATGCAAGCTAACTTAAAAATAGCTCAGTTCAATCTCCAGCAAGCTGCTGAAAGGATGAAAGCATTTGTAGATTGACATCAAACACCACGAACGTTTCAAGAGGGAGATCGTCTGTTTTTACAGGTTCCACTTGGTTCATCATTGACAGTGGGTCAGAAACCCAAGTTATCCTCTAGATTTTGTGGACCTTGGATATGAATCAAGAAGATTAGTGATGTCACATATAAATTGCAATTGCCAGAAAATTCCAAAGTTCACCCAGTTTTCCATGTTAGCAAGTTGAGACCATACATTTCTCGAGATGAGAATTGTGTAGATGGTTTATTTGCTTTAGAAAATAGAGCATCTCAACCAGATGTTCCCTTTCAGGTTCTTGATAAGAGGGAGCGGAAGTTGAGAAATCACTCCATACCAGAGTATTTAGTAGCATGGACTAGTCGTCCACTCATAGATGCTACTTGGGAATCAGAAGCTCTGATTCGCAAACACTTTTCTTCCTTGATCACTGAGAACAGTGATCTCTAGAAGGGGGAGAGAGTGTTAGATTTATTTAGACCTCCATGGTCTACCATTGGTCTACCTGCATTTGTTCGAGGACCCTAGCCGGGTCAAGGACCAGAGCTCGGGGGAGCCAAGGCTCTAGCACGGATCTTCAAGGTTATTCCATCTAGTGATCTCTAGAAGGGGGAGAGAGTGTTAGATTTATTTAGACCTCCATGGTCTACCATTGGTCTACCTGCATTTGTTCGAGGACCCTAGCCGGGTCAAGGACCAGAGCTCGGGGGAGCCAAGGCTCTAGCACGGATCTTCAGGGTTATTCCATCTCCTCAGAGTGGCCATATGAGGAGTGTTTGGACCTTAGAGAAGATTCTAGAGGTGCCGAGGGCAAGGGCTATTTAAGGTTGGGAGGACAGTGGCAGGTAGCTAATTGGGATCTTTCAGGAGGAGTTTAGATGCATGTGTATGGATGTGTGATAGCTTATGAAAGTAAGTTAGCATATGTTAGCATGCATGAAAGTATATTTTAGCATTAACATATGAATAGGTATTAGCATGATTGAGAGTGTGAATGCATATGTATGTTAGATGCATGACTAATGTATGAATGCATGCGTGTATATATGTATGTGCATATGCAGGTTTATGTGTGTATGCCTATGCATGATTAATACATGCATAAGTAAATGAATTTATACATGAGGGATGGATTTTGCATGTTTAAACCTATGCATGAGTATAAAGAATGTATGAGAATGTATGAGCGTGTTATATGTATGTGTGTTTTATGTTTTATAAGATATACTTATGCTTTTCTAATGATCTTCTGCAGAACATTGATAAAGGTTGATGAGAATTGACAAATTGGTGATCCTTACAAGCTTTTGAACAAGAGATTGGAGCTGCTTATATGCTGCTTCTCCTACCTTTTCTAAGTCTCATTTTAAACTTAAATCTTGTATTAGTCTTTTTCATCAAAGTATTTGTATAGGATTTTCATCAAAGTTTTCGTATAGGATTTTGATCAAAGTATTTGTATAGGATTTATTTTAGTTGTGATGCAGCGTAAAAATGTTACTACTTAAGAAGTCTTTATTATTATTACAAAAACAATTCATTTATCAATTGAAACTTTACATTATTCTTTATTTCTGATGTCTACAAGCAATGTATCTTCAAATGAATCTAACGAAGAAAATAACATACGTACATCTTTTATTTTAGAAACTTTATTACCTCCACCTATTGATACCACTCAGTCTAAAGAGAATGAAACTAATGAAGAAATAGAAATGGAGGAAATTATTAAGGACCGTATTGCTGATGAATCTTTAATCTCCTCATCATATGATTATTGTTTATCTAGATTTCTAGCTTTGTTTTTTATTCAGTAAATTGAATCTGAGAATAGTGAGAATCTATTACCTCCACCTATAAAAAGAAATACCCAACCTAAGCAGACTGAAAACCTAGCTTATTTAGAAAACGAAGTGGATAAATTTTTCAAAAGATCATATAACTAATGAAACATTAGTCTGTCATTTATACGAATACGGTCTTTCTAGGTATAGAGTTGTGCGACCTTATAGACAATAGCTTCATAGGCTGATTTTTAATAGTTTGTTAAACCATAGTTAATCACTTCTCACATATTGAAAACACATCATACATCCTAGAGTATGCTACGAAACACCTTGCGTGTAGTCACATAGTGCGGCTATTGCAAGTCAATTCTAATCTGTGTTTGTCTCCATTCACACCCCTCGACAGATTTGGTGAATGTAACGTGAATATTGACAAACATGTGCTTAGGATTCTTAGGTGTGTTTTCAACTTTAATTAAAAAATGTTAACCTTTAAATTCTTCTTGTTTGTAGGTGAGTGGAAAAAGGAGCTACAACGAAAAGTGAAGTTCTTGTTGTTACATACCGTTTTCCTTGGTTGTTGAGGGTTGTTCCCTAGAGAACTGAACGCCTCCATGGGAAGAGGGGAATTCAAGACGAAGGAGTCTCCACACTTCATTCCCCCTCCATCGACATACAAGAAGACCATTAATACACGATCAATTTTAGTTTTGTACTTAGGATTGATTTATTAAAATTATTTATGAAGAAAATATCAGAGTGCACATTAAAACCTTCTACATCGAGCAACTTCAGGTAAAGAGTTTATTCAAGTTCTTTGACTTTTATATAATCACATTATAAAAAAAGAAGGATTGTTTTCATTTCATATCATATTAGACACTAGTCATTACATTTGCATTAGCAAAGCATTAAAATATCATTGCATTAATGCTTATTTTTTTTTAGCATTGCATTAAGAATGAAAGAAACTGCATAGGCCTATTTATTTGAAAACAAAGGATAGCTTGAGAAATTGCACAAAAAGATATACTTTATGATTGCATGAAAAGAGTTTTATTCTAAGCAATAGACTTAGTTTCTTGATTTAATTATCTGCTATTATTTCTTGTTTTTTCCTACTACATTAAAAACTAAAAATAAAATAAGAAAGCTTATATAAATATATACAAATATAATTTTCCATTAAGGTAAAGTTTGAGATTAAAAACTCAAAATACAAAAGAAAATATTAAGTTAGACTAGAGCAAAGTAAACAAAAGTTGAACATTTGAAAACCATTGTCATATAAATAGAAAGGCCTAGATTTTAGTAAACTCAATATTTCTAGCTTTATCATCTAGAGATATGTTTAGACAATTTAGGGAGTGGTTAGAGCTCGCTGTTAGAGATTTGCTACTGCATTTTAGGTGCTATCAAGAATGCAAGATGAAGGAAATGTTTAAAAATATGATGATAGAGAAACAAGGGACACGAACTATACAAGCAATCCTAAGAGAAAAGGATTAATTTACTCGGTTAAATATCATTGAGTACCTAGATGCATTTGAAGAGCAAGTGCAAATCCACGGGTTACCTGACAATGTATTAGTAAAGTACTTTGGCCATGTAGTCTCTGGATCCATACTAGAAAGCATTAAGGTACATGCTAGCAAAACTTGGGAGGAGTTTAGGAAAGAGCTACAGAAAATGTTTTATCTTGAGGATTTTATTCAGCACAACCGAGAAGGATTTTTGAGGTGGGTGAATTCCCTTAAGACTAATGAGTCTCTAACTTATCTTCATGCAGAGTTCATGAGATGATTTACCCAACTTCATGAAGAGGATATGAATGCATTGAATCGTGACCTAATTATTCATTTCCTTAAGATACTGATTCAAGAGGATAGAACTAAAGTAGATCAAAGAATAGAAGAGCTCGAAAAAAGATATGGTTTGATTGATGATTGGGAAAAAGTAAAACGTGAAATAGAGGTTGTGGCCCAAATGAAACAATGACAATCTGCTCTGTATGCAAAATCTAATTCTACTCAACTTAGGATTTATCTATAATAGGGCAACTGTAGCTGCAGCTACGACTAATATTGTAGTTACTTCTATGGCTCCAATCGAATTTAAATTAGATATTTTGTGTAAACAAATGGAAACATGTAATGAATATTCAAGCATCTCTTTCCAAAGAGGTTGCTCAATTAAACAATAAAGTGTATTCCATGAATGTGCATGAGCCTAGAGCTAGTAGTAGTGGCTTGGGCCAAGCAACTATGACTACGCTCATACAGCCTACTCTACCACAATTCATTCCTCCTCAGCCAGTTTATGAGCTGGTTCCACCTACTCAGTTCACTACTCAGTTAGCTTTCCAGAGAAATACTGATAGAAGAGGAACTGGCAGTAAAAGGTGTGTTTGGTGTGATAGTCAAGAACATGTGATGTATGCATATGATGAGTTAAAGAATGTGAAAGAAAATCAGTTGGTATTTGAGATTGATAGGAAATTATGTGACTTTAGATCACGACTTCCTTTAGCCATTAATTGGGTTAAAGGATGCATGAAGAAATTGTATGAAAACTTAACAAATTCCAATGCAACTACCAGTACCTCAACTGTTAGATTAGAGCCATCAGATGATATGAATCTTTCTACTACAGGACAAAATCCTTATTCTATTGAGGCAGAGCTGAGAGCTAGAGACAAAATCATCTGCAAAACTGCACGGTGATCTCTTGTTGATCAAGCCTCTTTATATTCTCACATTGCCAATGTCGAGGAGAAATGGAGATGAGATGACATGCAAGATGATATAGAAGATGGAGATAGGAGAATGACAAGAAGATAAACTAGAGAAAATGAGAAGAGAAATGCTAATAATGAAAAAAAGGTACAATTTGAAGATACTGCAAACTTATCTTAGGAATAGAAAAGAAGATTAATTAGAGAAGGAAATAAACCATCAGAAGAAGATATTCACTCATAGGAAAATCAAAATGCCCCAACTAAAGATGAAAAGAGGAAACGTGAAAATGAAAATAATCAAAATCAAAATTCTAAAAATGAGAAAAAGATGATTAGAAACAAAGTGAGGAAAAAGGGAAAAAGAAAGGAAGGAGAGCTCAACGAGCAATAATGATCTCGGAGGTTGAGAAAAAGAATGATGCTAGAGAGATCCTTAATGATATACTTCTAAAAAGTCAAGTAACTATGTCCCTTGAGCAAGTGTTTTCGATTGCAAAACCTGAGTCCAAGGATAGCTTGCTTTATTAGACTTATTAGAAGAAGACGATTTCCACTGCCATAGGATGGGGATATGCAAGGTGTAGTAGAGGAAACTCTAGCAATGAATGATGCTATGATATTTAGTGATGGCGACTATGTGGAAGAAGAGGAATTTACGATTGGAAGTGTAAATATGAATTTTTTAGGACCAATACAACTTGATGATGAAATGATGAAAAGTGAAAGTCAATTTAATACAACCTTCTAGGCATGAGGAACTCGAGAATTAAAAATTTGGATTGGTGATGAGAAAGATTCGTGTTTAACTCTAGCTCTGATTGATTCGGGCTTAGAGATAAATGTAATATCAAAGAAATTCTTTTTAGATGGCCTATTGACAAAGAGCATGGTTGGAGAATGAGAACAAGTGGATCAGGGATTTTACTAGGTGCATGCACACATGTGCCTATTTGATAGGAGGTATTCGCGAAGAATTTCATTTCGTTGTTTAAGACAATTGTTCTTATGAAGTGATTCTAGGGTAGCCACTTATAGCACGGATGAGGATGGAAACAGAAGCTATGAATGATGGGTCGCCATATGCAAGAATTCGATCTAAATTTGAGATGGGTTCCTTGCAAGTCGTGACAGTCTGTCCTAGCCATGCAAGGAATAGGAAGAATCTACGAAGAAACCCCACTGACTCATACAGTCATGTGAGTGAAGATTCACCACCTGTTAGAGAATTTGGGGCTTATTACGATCAAAATTTCTGTTAGATTCCACTATTAAGCGAGACAATAATGGTCATTGGTTTGATGTCTCGCCTAGCAATGTATATAAATTTGAAAATTGTTTAGTTTGCACTCCTACTACTAGTTTGCATCTTGTTACAAAAGAAAACCTTACAAAAACATTCAGAAAAGGAAATGAAAAATATTTTAGAAATTTAGGATTAATTTCACCTGATGAAAATATTGAATGTATAATTGAGCTTTCAAAAAGCACTACTTTGATAGAAGAACTTGAAATTTCTTCCCAAGAAAACCTAGAATAAAAATTTATTATTCTTAGCTTTGTTAAGGAATATGATTTTATTACTAATCTCTTTCTAAAACATGAAGTTAAAATTGAAACTAAATATAAAATTGTTGAAAAGAAAATTAAGCCTATAGCTCATCCCTTGCCTAAGGATACTTATGATATATTTAGAAGAGTATCTGAGGACCCTATTCTTAGAGACCGATCTAAGATAGGACATACATTTACGAAAGAGACTATGAAATATATTAAGTTTGCAGAATAATTTCTTTCAGAGATAGAAAAATTTCAATTTAGAAAGATGATCATGCATCATGGAAAGACATTTTTTTTATTTCCTTACGAAATAGGATGCGCTGATCCAAACCTTGTAGCTCAAATGATTATATTTACTGTATCACACATTCCTTGGAATCTTCGATGGATACCAGTCCCAAAGTAATGAGATTGTTAAAGGAGAACATTGCCCTGAGAATTTTGGAACGATCATTAGAACCTTACTCAAAAAGGTGGTTCATGGTGCCTAAAAAGAACGGGAAGCTATGCTTTAAACTGGATCTGCAACCTGTTAACAAAGTCACTATTAGAAATGTAGGAACGGGTCCTATTGTAGATGAGTTTGCTGAGGCATTTATCGATCATGCCATCTATTCAATGGGAGACGTGTACTCAAGATATGATCAATTTCAATTAGCTTTACCACAAGTAGCAACACATTTTGTGGCACACATGATGAATGCTATGAACCTGGTCTTACACGACTTTATTCCCAAAGTGACAATGCCTTTTATTGACGATATGCCAATAAAAGGATATGTGGAAAAGAAAATAGATAAGACTTTAGATTCATCTGGATGGAGAAAGTTTGTTTCCAGCCACAATTTTTTATTGTGAAAAGATATTTCAAAGGTTCGAGGAGGTTGGACTTACTTTCTCTTTAGAGAAGTCTACTTTTGGTGTTAACGAAGTTCTAATTGTTGGACATTTATATGGACATTATGGTCGTAGGCCTTACCTAGCAAAAGCTGATGCCATTAATAGAATTTCTGAGAGGTGTCGCAATGTTAGTGAGGTAAGGAGATTCTTAGGAGCGTGTGTCTTTTATGTCATTTGGACTCCTCACTTTGCTCATGTTGCGAACCCACTTCATGATTTGTTACAAAAGAGAAAGAAATTCTATTAGACTGAAGAATATACTAAAACTATGAGACGACTGAAGCGATTGCTTATCAATGCTCCAATCTTGAAATGTATTGGTTATTCAAGCAATAAGGCTATAATCCTAATTGTTGATACTAGTCCTATTGGTATAGGCCGGGTCATTGAGAAAGAGCAAAGATATGCAGTTCACTTTGGAGTGAAAATCTTGCATGATATTTAGAGAAATTATCCTCGGATTAAAAGAGAGCTATGGGGATTAGTTACTGCTTTAAAAGCTGATAAAAAGTATTTTATTGGAGCTAATGTAGTTGTTGAAAGTGATTGTCTTCCATTAATAGGATTATTGCTAACTGTTCATCTCCTATCCAACTTTTGTACATATTTTTGGAAAGCATAATACTGTTGCTAATATGCTCTCACGAGCAAAATTTGATGATGATAGAGAAGTAATGGATAGACATATAAACTTAATTAGTTATGAGACATCTACTTTTATGTATGAGAGATTTATAGATGAAGTCTATGAGGGAGAATGGAAAGCTATAGGTTATTATCTGAGTACATTTTAGCCTATTCCAAGCTGGTCATTAAGTCCATTTCGGTACATCAGGAAGAAATCTTTCAAGTTCTTTTTGAAGGATGTATATCTTTGGCAACATGCTAAAGGGAAGATGAGAAATCTGCAAAGAGTGTTGGGCTTAAGAAATTTACAAATGCAAGTTATGAGGGATATGCATGAAAGCCTATGTGCTACATAAGGGTTTTGTAGTGACGTATGAAAAGATTCAAGAGAATTACTGGTGGCCAAGGATGTATGTAACTATAAAAGATTTTGTGAGTACATGTACTATGTGTCAATTACATTCCTCAGTCAAACATAAAGACCCTCTATATCTGACCTATCTGCCTTGTATTCATTACAAGTGGGTAGTCGACCTTGTGACTATGCCTAAAAGCAATAGCGGTATGAGATATATAGTACTTGCACGTGAAGATTTAACTAATCATGTTAAGGGTCGAGCACTTTGTTCAAATACTACCTATAATGTATGCTTATTTCTTTTAGAAGAAGTATCATCTAGATTTTGATATGTTGAGAAAGTAGTAGCAGATCGAGGTGAACTAGACGCTAAAGAGGCAAGAGAGTTCTTTGCTCATCATGGGATTCGATTGTCTCTTACGATAGCCTACAACCCAGAAGCTAATGGAAAGATTGAACGAGGACATCCTTCCATATTAAAGGCGATTTCAAAAGCATGCCATGGAGATATTGGGCACTGGCCAAAATACTTACCATTTGCTTTATGGGCCGATAGGATGACGTACACGAGAACAACTGGTTTTATGCTGGCTGAAGTCATGTATTATCAAAAGTCGATATTTCCTATACATACTCAGATAATAAACTCGATAAGCTTAAAATGGGAAGACAATGTAACACGAGAAGATTTATTAGCATTACGAATTGAACAATTAAAACAAGGTAATGAAAATTTAAGAGGAGCTACTAAAAAATTAAAAGCATCACGATTAAGAAATAAAATTTACTTTGACAAGAAACATCGACTGAGGCCAAGATCGATAGAGAGTGGGGATACTTTATGATAGTACTTTTGAGACTCAATATGATGCACGTCGTAAACTAACTAAATGATGGTTTGGTCCATATGTTGTTGTTTCTATGTTTGATACAGGTACATATATGTAATGAGAACTTGATGGAACTTCTTTAAGAAATATGATTGCAAGAAAGAGGATAAAGCTATTTAAAAGAAGGGCAAGCAATGAGTACGAGTTAGATGAAGACTTCTTGGAAGATGAAGATGAAGATGAAGATGAAGAATGAGTATATGAGGTGAAATAATTCTAATCATTCTTTAATTTTTAATATAAAAATTTCTTTTCATGCATTTCATAATTAGGAATTTATATGTTTCTGGTATAAAAGGAAGTTTATTAAAATTATGTAGATAATGAAAAAGAAATCAAAGTAGGAATGTGTATGCGAGCTAAAGGTCAAATTTAGGGAACTTATAATTTGTTATGAAGATAAGAGAGGGGAACACTTGACTTGCAACTCTTAGTAAACGTAGATTTACTTTATACAAGTAGGCTTCTTTATTTTCTGAAACGTTCAGCTGATGAGATCCTAGTTCTGACTGTAGCATGCGCCTAGAACCTCAGCTCTAAAGAGGGGTTAAGCCTTTCCCATTTAACAAAAAAGTTATGAAAATAAAAAGAAAGAAAAATAAATACATCAAGTAGTACATTAATGGTTGCTGCAAGATGACAAAAAAGAAAAAGGACCATCTTGACTGAATCCTCTGAATAGGCCAACAATCCAACGGATCAGTCATGAGGTGGTAATGACATTGTTAAACGGATTGCGAAAGAGGTAATGAAGAAGGATAGTTCCTCAGAGCTTGAAGTTGTGAGAAAGGACAAGCCCCTACAGGATATGAAGAACCTTGAGTGGCGAATTCAATACATAGAGGATTCCACATTTCTTGTATTTCTAGGTGCCTATGGGAGGCAGAAGATAACAAGCACATAGGAGTTTGAATATGGATTGGTATTTAACATTGATGATAAGGATGACAAATCACATAATCTTCTGTTCTTGGTAGAAAAAACAAAAGGATGAAGAAATGCTATATGTAGAATGGACATGCTCTACCCAGAGTGATGTGTGCTAGAGAGGCTTTTACAGATTTACAAACAATAAAAAAAACTCATTGTTGAACTACTCCCTTGGATACAAGGAAATTATGCCAACTCAACAGATGAAGAATACACTCACGAAGTCCAAGAGTAAGAAACCAATTCAAAAGAAGCCCCAAAGGAAGAGGAGTAACATTGTTGAGAAGTTGGGAAGTTGGTGGATCAATTCAACTGCTTTGTTCAACAGCTTATGCAGAGTGATTTTAGCAACACAAGTGACCAAATAAAACTCATAAGGATTATTAGTAGTCAATCACATAATCATTCATCTTATCTTGATGTGCTTTAGAAATAAAGGATTCATCACTCTTTGTTCATAGACTTTATAGTAATGGAAATCATGATAAGACAAAGCCATATATTCTTGCTATGTGATAGTTGGTATCTCAACGCCTATATTAAAAATCAATTTTGAACCATGTGTGTAAATAAAATTGAAAGCATAGATAGTTTTGATATGAAGATTCACAAAAATAGCTGCAAAGTTTAGAAACAGTTGAAAAGCACACGTTTTGAATGCTTCACTCAGAATACAATGTATGAATATCACATAACTCTGAAATAGGTCGAAGTCTAGGTTCACAAACAAGATGCATTATTTCTCAGTTGCAGATATCAAAACTTGCACTATATATTTCTCTGATATTGCACGAAGTTGAAGACAACACATTATGTTTAGTAAGCTATATAACCTGTTGTCTTTATTTATTAAGCATATTAGTATCTTCACACCAACACGTTAATCCAAATCTAGAAAATTCAGAAATACCCAAAGATCATATCATTTACCTGTTCTGTATGAACACAATCATTTAATGGCTATGGTAAGGATAGAAGTACCAAAATCATATCAATTACTAGTTAATGAAAGATAAACATAACAATTCTGAGATAGCAGCGCAAAATGTTGTAGTAGACACAAACTGCCAAAGTGTACTGTATTAAACTCATGGCATATTATTCCTGTTGATTTGGCAAATTGATGACAACACACTGTTGTTATCTTTTTTAAGCAGGAATAGTTTGAATTTTGAGATGGAAACAATAGTGCTTAACAATCATTGATGATAGGAATTCCGTACTGCATGGATTTTTTACTATCAAAGACGCATGCATTCATGAACACAAACTTAATGAATGTTTTTGTTTACAAGAAAATAATGTGCAAATGTTCTAATACTCATAATCATATGCATGCTATTGAGTCTGATGAAATCGTTGGAGAACGGTTTATGTGTAGCATCAAGTGGTACCATCTGTGCATCAGTTAGGCACAACACACATGAAGATGTCATCGGAACTAAAGAGATGGGTGCCTTTAATCATACATCTCTCATCTTGTTATAGTTGGTATAATCCTTAATTGAACGTCTGCCTGTATTTGTGCACATCGTCATCCAAATCCCTTCAGCCCACGTGTTGTTTTTCTCTGATAGAGTATGTGGGATTGATGCATGGACCACAAAGCAAAGAGTAGACATCCGCAAATGTTGGCATTACTTCAAAAAACTTTCCTGAAGAAAACATGAAAATTGGCCTCCCATCGGATATAACAAAATTTGATCTTTGTATCTACAAGAGAAACTAATTGTGTGTTGGCCTTTCTCAAATTGTCAATTGTTCCTTTATTATATAGATTTCGAACTCTATAATTAGATTTTTCGAACGATGTGTCGCTTTTCCCTTTATTAACTATATTTAGAGTTTGCATAAAAACATGGGCTAAACATCTCATAAATAGAGATCGAATAGCTCTTCGTCACAAATTCAAATAATGACTAAGTTCTATCTTGGGTTTTCTATAAACGAGTACCATAAACTTTGTTCTATGGTTCACAAATTCCAAAGGAATGTGATAAGAACTCATCGAGTGCATGGATCCATTCCATTGCAAGTCAATTCATCTTTTCATAATTTCTTCAATTGATTGGGGAGAGAGAAATTTGTCCAGCATCCACCCCCACCTAAGCTACACAACATGTTGATGCGCCAACGTGAAATCCAATTATACATAGTATCAAATCCTTTTAAAAAGAATCATAATTTTCAAATTGATCAATTCAAATTTATTAATTTATAATGCTTAATGTTCGTGTAAGTCATTTAATTTCAATCTGGTATTTAGGACATATCAAATCACAAAGTTAAGCTATCAACCTTTTTGGTCAACAAATCATTATTCTAAGTTCCAATCATTTATAAATTTTGTAAAGATCATCATGAAACAAAATTCTTGTTCATTCATTTAAAATGAGGTTTCTTTTTATATGAGTATTCACATATAAGCAATCAAACACGTTAAATAAATCAACTAGATCTACTCATACAAACATCCACCTTGTTTGCCCGATTTCTAATCACTAGATGTGTTTGCCACAACTAGCTTTTTTCACCTTCAACTTCATACAAGTGTAATTCATAATCGTCATGTGGGTGATATTCATAAATACCTTTTTGGGGTGAAAGAAGGTGTAAACTTCCATTCATCATGTTGGTGAAATTCATAAATATCTTTTTGGGATGAAAGAAGGTATAAAATTTCGTTCATCATTCATTTTTTTCCCCTTTTTCTTTTTACATTCGCAATTT
>CM035431.1:102003365-102018365 GCA_020310875.1 Ceratopteris richardii
TATTTCCAACAGAGCCTACACAAAGAGAGAGATATCAATCACACAACTTCACTAAAATGGATGTTGCTCCCAGCTTACTTAGAGAATGCTCCAGAGAATTGGTAAGCATAAAATAGACTCTTATAGCTATCCAATGAGACAAGAATTACATCAAATGGATACCATATGAGGGAGAACCAATGCTAACAACTCAGGGGTAGAGAGTTGCAACACTGCCTGCGCACACACATAGATATGCCTACTAAAAGAAAACAAACAAGCAAGCAAGGGGGTTGCTTAAGCAAGGGGCTTGCTTATCACAACTCCAGCACTTAGTGCTCACTTTACATGAGCTAAAACTCCAAGAAGATGGCCCAAAAGAAGTCGGGATACATGCTCCTTTTATAGTGAGAGGTGTGCCCCTAAAATCTAGGAACTACCTTTCCAAATCAGCCTCCTAACTTGGAGGAATTAGTTGAGATGACTTGGGGAGTGGTTGAGTGACTTTTCTTGATGGAATCTCGTGGCTTTTGGCTTCCTTTGATTGCTCCACATGTCCATAAAAGATTCCCCACGAATTTTTAGCTTGAAGCTTGACTTTTAACACTCCCCCTCAAGCTTCAATTCTTCATCCTCATCCAAGCTCCTTCATGTTGATGCATTGCTTGAATTTTGAAATCTTCATCCCATCCAAAGCCTTTGTAAACATGTCCGCAACTTGGTCCTTAGTACCAATATGATGTACTGAAACTTCCTTGGATATCACCTTTTCCCTTATGAAGTGATAGTGCACTTCAATATGCTTGGTTCTAGCATGATAGACAGGGTTCGATGCTAGATGAATGCTACTCATGTTGTCACAAAAAATTGGATATGTGTCAACCTGCAAATTAAGCTCCATAAATAACTTCTTAATCCACATTAGCTCACATGTGACTTGAGCCAAAGCTCTATACTCAGCCTCGGTGGAAGATAATGCCACCGTGGGTTGCTTCTTTGAAATCCATGAGATGATCTTGCTACCTAGCATGACTAGGTAACCACTTGTACTCCTTCTATCTTCCTTCGAACCGGCCCAATCGGCATCGGAATAAGCTTTGACCTGCATATCATCATCAAATGAGTAGAACAATCCTTCATTTATAGTGGCTTTGAGATATCGCAACATTCTTCTTGCAGCTTGCAAGTGTGTAGTCCTTGGACTATGCATAAATTGTGATAACACTCCAACTCCATATGCTATGTCAGGCCTGGTTATTGTGGCATAATTGAAAGAGCCTACAATAGATCGATACAAAGTTACATCCTCTAATGGCTCTCCATCAATGGAGCTTAGCTTTACATTAACTTCCATGGGATTTGAAATAGGCTTGCAATGTAGCATCCCAAACCTCTCAAGTAGGTCTAGAATATACTTCCTTTGTATGAGCATAATACCTTCTTCTTTGTATACAACTTCAATGCCAAGAAAATACCTAAGATCTCCAAGATCAGAGATCCTAAACTCCTTTCCAAGCTTTGCCTTGATCTCCTCAATGCCCTTTGTATCATTACCTGTAATGATAAGATCATCTACATACACACACATGTAGACCACAAGTTCTCCTCTTTGTTTGATGAAGAGAGATGGATCCGCCTTGCATTGATTGTAACCACATTTGATCAAATAGTCCACCAATCTTTGGTTCCAAGCCCTTGGAGCTTGCTTTAGGCCATAAAGTGCCTTCTTCAACCTACAAACATGATGTGGAAACTCTTTATGAACAAAACCTAGTGGTTGCTCCATGTATACCTCTTCTTCCAAGTCTCCATTGAGAAAGGCATTCTTGATATCCAATTGGAAGAGCTTCCATCCTTTGCTAGCAGCCATTGCAATGAGTGTCCTAATGGTGCTCATCTTTGCCACGGGGCTGAATGTCTCTTCAAAGTCCACTCCATAGGTTTGTGCAAAACCCTTGGCCACCAATCTTGCTTTTAACCTAGAAATAGATCCATCTGAATTCCTCTTTACTTTATACACCCACTTATTACCTATTACCTTCATGTTCTGCTTCTTGGGCACTAGGGTCCATGTTTGATTTTCCTCAAGTGCGTCGATCTCTTCTTGCATTGCCTCTTTCCATTCGGTGTACCTGCTTGCATCTTCATAGCAATCGGGCTCATGATCTTCTACTACTTTGTTCATATATGCATAATGTGTTGCCATGTATGAATCATAAGTAAACCTTTGAGTTGGATACTTAACTCTAGAAGACTTCCTTTCTTCACCTTTTGGAGGAATAAACCTCCTTTGCCTTGGGAACTTGATCTCTTTCTTTGACGTGGCTTCTTTCTCCATCATGTGCCCTTCATCATCTTCAACTTCATTACCTTCTTCATCCAACTCCACCAATGTTGCTTTGCCTTTGTTGATTGATTGTGCTTCATAGCTTGATGAAGATCTCCCCCTCCATGGTGAGTTCATGCTTGAACTATCTTCATTGATGGAACACCTTGGGCCGCTTAGCTCTAGGTCGATTTGTTCTTCATCATGTCCATGCTTTTCTTCTTCATAGTCCTGCATACAATCATACTTCTTATACCAAGGGAGTAGCTCATCAAATGCTACATCCCTTGATATCCTCAAGTCCTTTGTGTTTGGGTTGAAGCACCTGTAACCTTTATGATCATTTGAATATCCTAGAAACACACACTTTTCTGCCTTTGGTTGTAGCTTGTGCCTCAATTCACTTGGCACATGTACATAACAAGTACATCCAAATATCTTCAAGTGGGAAAGATCAGGTTTCTTACCATAATAGGCTTGATATGGTGTCAAGCCATGGATCCCTGAGGTAGGAGCCCTATTCATTAGATACACGGCGGTATTTGCTGCATCACTCCAAAACATGTTAGGTACATTCATCTCATTAAGCATTGCTCTAGCGATCTCGGCAATGTATCTATTCTTTCTCTCTGCTACTCCATTTTGTTGGGGTGTGTACCTGCATGTTACTTGCCTCTTGATGCCTTGATCCATTAAAAAATCAGAAAACTCATTTGAGAAATATTCTCCCCCTCCATCGGACCTTAGCTTCTTGATATATGTACCTGTTTCCTTCTCTACCATTGCCTTGAATGCTTTGAAACATGTAAACACATCTGATTTGTTTTTGATGAAATAAACCCAAACCATCCTTGTGCAATCATCTATAAAAGTGACAAAGTACTTGTTACCTCCAATGGATTGCTCTTTCGTTGGCCCCCACACATCTGTATGTATCAACTCCAATGGATGTTGGCTTATGTAGCCACTCTTCTTGAATGGAAGTCTCGCTTGCTTCCCTAGTTGACAAGATTCACATAAATGCTTCATACCTTGTCCTTGGAAGTTGGGAAGACCTTCAACCAGCCTCTTGAATTGCATTTCCTTCATTCTTTGTATGTTGATGTGACCTATCCTCTTGTGCCACAAGTCCAACTCCGAAATCCTCTTGTTTCCATATGTGAAGTAGACATGTTGAGTAGAATGAGAATTTACCTCCAAAGTGAAGAGTCTCCCTTGCTTCTTTCCTCTTGCTATGACCTTGTAACCTTGCTTAGGGTTCTCCACAAAGCATCCACCTTTGTTGAACCTTACTTGATAGCCTCTTTCAACCATTTGCCCAACGGACACCAAGTTCTTTGTGATGGTAGGTACATGCAATACATCCTTGAGACATCTTCCTTCCTCCTTGTCATCCAAAGCTACATCTCCAACATGGGAGATCTCATGGGCTGTATCATCACCTGTTTCTACATGTCCTTTACCTTTGGGAGCATGTAGATTAGTAAACCAAGAAGCATTGCAACTCATATGGTTGCTACATCCACTATCAATAAACCAAGTGTTATCTACTTTGCTTGAATTCCCATTCATGTGCATCATCAAGAGATTGTCATTTTCTGAACTTGTAGAAGCATAATTACCTTGGCCTTTGTATGAAGAACCTTGATTATAGTTCCTTTGGTTTCCTCCTTGGTAGCAATCTCTAGCATAGTGGCCAAACTTGCCACATATGTAACATCCTTCGCCATCTTGATTCCTGTTTTGTTGATGTCGTCCTCCTCTTCCTCTTGATCTTCCTCTCCCTCTTTGTGATGAGGTGCCTTGGTCATGTCCTTGATTTCTTGAGTGGCCTTGCCTTCCTCCAAACCTTCCTTTGCCCCTTCCTTGTCCTTGTCTTCCTTTGCCCCTTTGATTACCTGCATAGAAAACTTGTGCATCTTTGCTTTTAGTTGAACTTCCACCTATGTTCATTTCTTCGGTGACCATGAGAGCAACCAATTGCTCAAAATCGGGAAGATTATCCCTTACATAAACTGAAGTGGTAAAGGGTTTCCACTTCTCATCATCTCTCAAACCATTGAGAGTATAAGCCACAAGATCGTCATCGTCTACGTGGCTTCCAATGGATCCCAATGCATCTGATAACTCCTTGACCTTAAGTATGTAGTCATTTATGCTACTCCCTGAGCTCTTCCTAAGGTTGTTGAGCTCATTCTTGAGTTGGATCTTCCTTGCTTTGGTGCTTGTTGAATAAAGCCTTTCAAGTGTCTCCCATACCTTCATGCTTGAATCCAGGTCTTGGATATGGCCGATCATGCTATTGCTAATGTGTTGGGAAAGAATAAAGATAACCCTCTTGTCTCTTTCATTCCATTCCCTAAAGGCCCTTCTCTGGTCATTGGTTGGATTCTCATCCAACCTAGGTCTTGGTTCACTTCCACTAATCAACCGCCAAAGGCCCTTGCCCATAAGATAGTTGGAGACCCTAAATCTCCATGGTTGATAGTTACCTTTGTCTAGCTTTTCAATTTGAGTGTTGAAGTCTCCCATATCTAGTCTTTGATACTTGACCTAGCCCTTGGCTAATGCTCCAATGTGTGTAAAATGAAAATGAGGCTCTGAGGTTACCTCAATCCAAAGCTTTCCTTAGATGGACACCTTGTGCTCTTGCAAATTTGAGTAGAATAGCTCCCCCTTGATGTGAGCTACCTCCAAGAAGCTTTTGTTGATGCAACTCTTCAACCACCAACTCCAAGAGTTCTTCTTGCTTGTATGTGATACCTCCAAGATGCCCAAATGCTCTGATACCACTGATGGGGGAAGTATCTCAACCCCTAAGCAACGATGAAGCGCGAATGACCTTCACAGGTATCCTTCTTTGACCTCTGCACACCAAAAATGCTCTTACTTAGAGCTTATGCAGAGAACTCCAGTGAGCTTTTGTAGACCTGTAGTAGACACCAAGGGCTTTCCAACAAAACAAATTTCACTTGAAATGGATGCTTACATAAAGAGAAACAATGTCTACAACATGAGCTAGTTGAATGCTCACAACTGCTAGTCAAGCAGAGACCTCACTTCACTCCAGCAAACTTTTCTCAGAGATTATACAGAGAATGAATCTCAAACTTGAGTCAACTTTAGAGCACTCTAATAGCTACCCAATGACACAAAAATCATAGCAAATGGATACATAGAGAAGGAGAACCAGCCCTTACAACAGAGAGCAAAATATTTCCAACAGAGCCTACACAAAGAGAGAGATATCAATCACACAACTTCACTAAAATGAATGTTGCTCCCAGCTTACTCAGAGAATGCTCCAGAGAATTGGTAAGCATAAAATAGACTCTTATAGCTATCCAATGAGACAAGAATTACATCAAATGGATACCATATGAGGGAGAACCAATGCTAACAACTCAGGGGTAGAGAGTTGCAACACTGCCTGCGCACACACATAGATATGCCTACTAAAAGAAAACAAACAAGCAAGCAAGGGGGTTGCTTAAGCAAGGGGCTTGCTTATCACAACTCCAGCACTTAGTGCTCACTTTACATGAGCTAAAACTCCAAGAAGATGGCCCAAAAGAAGTCGGGATACATGCTCCTTTTATAGTGAGAGGTGTGCCCCTAAAATCTAGGAACTACCTTTCCAAATCAGCCTCCTAACTTGGAGGAATTAGTTGAGATGACTTGAGGAGTGGTTGAGTGACTTTTCTTGATGGAATCTCGTGGCTTTTGGCTTCCTTTGATTGCTCCACATGTCCATAAAAGATTCCCCACGAATTTTTAGCTTGAAGCTTGACTTTTAACATATATGTATATGTAGATGTAGATGTAGATGTATATGTATATGTATATGTATATGTATATGCATATGTATATGTATGTGTACATATATATGTATATATATATATGTACATACATACATACACATATATATATATATATATATATATATATATATATATATATATATATATATATATATATATATATATATATATATATATATATATATATATATATATATTGTTGGGGGATTCTTGGACAAGAAGGGATTTGAGTGTTTGAGGAGAAAAGTGAAAGAAGATAAGAAAGTTACGGATACCTCTGTCAATTGATTATAATAAGACAAATACAATGTGAAGCACAATGCAATCCAATGCTTCTATGCAAAATCCCACAGAGTGCTCAATTACAAAATACCGAATACCCAAGAGACTTGTTGCTACCGGCCTCCTCTGCACCCAACCTCCACCTTCTCCAAGCCTGCACTTGTGCACAACTTGCACCAAGCTTCCCCTAAGGGGGAGGGATGGATTCGTTGTGTCGGCACGCGCACACTTCAATGAGACCTTGGGATCCTTGAGGGAATAGCTTAGCACTCCTTTGCACATTTCTTTGGTCACTCTTCATGCACACCTTGCACTTCACTTCTCTTCGTCGCACACTGTGTGTCTCTTGCACTTCTCTCTCTTGCTTCACTTAGACTATGCTTCTCTTGCGTACACTTAGGATTGTCCAAGAATAGTCCTTGCCTTGATTTGAGTGTGTTGATTCACATACGCTTTTCTAACTGCAAAGGTATGTTGGTGCTCACTTTGATGTCCCAAGATTGTCTTCCCAAGTGGGAGCCTACGACTCCCTGATTTGTCCTGTAGTGACGTTAGACTAAAACTAGAAAGTTTAATTGGGGGGCCATACTTTTTCTTCTACGTACATTGCTGCTTCACATACCTTCACATTTTCCTTTTAAGTCTTCAAATGTGCACATAAGGGAGGGTTCACCTGAACCTTCCAAAACACTTTAAAAACACTTTGAACCTTAGGGAAATTAGAGAAATACCTCTGCAACCTGCAACCCACTTTCTCCAATTTACCCTTTGTGGACAATTAATTGTGCACTACCTGTGTACTTTGACACCTGCACTTTAGCACTTTGACTTTGCACCTATTGACTTTGACCTTGACTTTGTTGACTTTGACTACGATTGACTTTGACCAATATGACTTTTATGGGCTCAACAATTGCCCACCACCTCATGTGCTCTCCGTCCCAGAGAGCTACAGCCAAAACTCCGAGCATATAGGATACCATGATTATGGAGCTGTAAAATCGTGAAGAGGACACCTGAGCAGCAACCAATTCCACCAAAAGTAGGACAAAATCAGCACTAGAGAAGAACCAAAAGGTGGATTTTTCCATGGAAAAGCAAAGGGGGGGAATGGGAGGGTAGAAAGGAGGTGGAGGGGAGGGCTGAGGGGTGGAGATGGATGGGGTTGGGAGGGTTAAGGATGTGGCTGGGCAGATTGGTAAAGGGAGGGATTGGGGGTATGATTATGGGGTCTAGAGACGGTTAAAATGATCATACATTAGAGCTACAGAGGGCATATGAGAAATTATGAAACATAAGGTAAGATAAGGTGAGAATAGACCATGTGGAAAATGTGGAGAAATAAAGTCATGTGATAAATGTGCTCAAAACATGTGGGTTTTGACCAAAAGTCAGAGAAAAGTGTGGATTTTGGAAACATTAAGTCAAAAAATGAATCGAGAGGTGCCAAAATACATGAAAATGACTCCAAATTTTAAAAAAACGGCCATCCGAGGCACGATCCAGAGCCAAAAGAGTTGAGCCATGGAAAAAAAAAAAAATATAGATATATATATATAATATAAATTTCCAATATTTTATAAAGAATAAAAATAAAAATAAAATTTGCCTTTTTTTTGAAGGCTATCGAGAAATAAATAAAAAATGAAAAATAAAATAAAGCAAAAGAAAAAGAAAAATAAAATAAAACAATAAATAATAAAAAAACAAAGAATAATAAGAAAAAACAAAATGAAATAAACAGAAAATAAAAATATATAAAAAAATAAAAAAATGGGGGGGGGGGGGGGGTGGTGTCAGAACCGTGGGGGGCAGGGCGCGGGGGGGGGGGGGGGGGGGGGGAAAGAGAGAGAGAGAGAGAGAGAGAGAGAGAGAGAGAGAGAGAGAGAGAGAGAGAGAGAGAGAGAGAGAGAGAGAGAGAGAGAGAGAGAGAGAGAGAGAGAGAGAGAGAGAGAGAGACAGAGAGAGAGGAAGAGGGGGATAATTTTTTTTTTAATCCTCAAACCGGAAAAATCCAGGGGGGGCCTTTTTTTTTTGAAAAATTATCCAAAAATAGAGAAAATTGGAGAAAAAATCCAAAAAAAATGCCAAAAAAAATCCAAAAAAAATTGAAAAATTTCTCATAAAATTTTCTACAGGGTAGGCCCAATTTCCTTACTTAAGACCATAGAGAGCTTCTTTATTCCTCTTATTTGGCAAGAAAATGATATCAAAAAAGGATAAAAAATGCTAGAAAAATGCTAAAAATGATAGAAAAAATTCCCAGAAATACCCAGAAATTGTACTGTTGCAGAGGTTATGAAATGCCATATAGGTTTGCTAAAAAGTCAAGGAACAAGCATGAAATGGATAAACAAAACTACTAAAACTGAGCAAAATGAGATGAGAAAGCTATGTACAACCTAGACAGATTTTGCAGTTCCAAGTGATCCATACTTGTTCAAGTGTGTTGATGGTAGGCCTTGAGCCTTGATGTGTTGAATAGTGGCAAGGCCTCTCCTTTCAGCGTCTCTAACTCCACAGCACCCCAATTCAGCATTGTTTTGACTCAATAAGATCCTTCCTAGTGCGGAAGCCATTTTCCTCTCACTTGTGTTTGAAGATGAGGTCTATGGAGAAGAACTAACATGCCTGGCTCTATGTTGTTGTTCCACAGATGTTGATCATATGCCTCCTTCCTCTTCATCTAAGTCTCTATCAATTGTTTTGTTGCTAGTAGATGAATCTCCTCCACTCTATGTAGTGCTCCAAGCCTCTGAGAGACATCACAATCTTTCTTTCCCTGCATGAATGCTATTTTAGGTGATCCATGTAAAAATTCAAAGGGCTCAATTAGAAATATGCCATAAAACAGTTGGAATGGAGAATATCCCGTGGCCTCTTTGTAAGCTAACCTGTATGCCCATAGGGTACCTTGATAAGCAATGCCCTAGGAAGTGGGCTGTAACATACATTCCTTCCTTAACATGGAAATTAATACCTTATTAGTTGATTCAGTGTGTCCATTGGCTCTTGGATAGTAAGCACAAGAGGTCCTATGTAGGATTCTATACCTGTTGAAAATTTCTTGTAGGACCTTATTCACAAAATGAGTACCCTGGTCTGTACAAATTTCAAGTGGACATCCAAACTTGCAAATGATGCTACTGTAAATGAAATCAGCAACAGTTTGGGCAGTGCAGTTAGTCGAGGCAATAGCTTCAGCCCACTTTGTCGCATAATCTGTGGCCATCAATAGATACTTCTCTCTTTTTGGAATCGATGGAGGGTAGATGGGCCCTACAAAATCTAGCCCCCACTTCTCAAATGGTTGCCAGGAAGTGGAAACATTCAAGGGGTTATGCCTCTGCTTTGTTGGCTTAGGTCCACACCTCTGGCAAACATCACATGCCTTTCCCCATTCATCTACATCCTTAAATAGTGTAGGCCACCATAGACCAGCATCCAGTATCCTCTGACTCATAATATGCCCTGGAAGGTGCCCACCACCTGTTCCTTCATGTGCAGATTGAAGGACTTCCCTCACTTCTTCTTCTTCCAAGCACTTCCTAAACCTGTCATCCTTTCCCAATGAAGGTATACAGCCTACTCTTGATTAGCAGTCTCTTACTTTGCACAGCAGTAGCCTTTTCTAGATACACACCAGTTTTAATGAAATTCTTGATATCATAATACCAACCTTGAGCTTGTATAGCGAACAGATTAGCATCTGGAAAATCATCATTGATTCCACTAGCTTCATCCATCACATTGATTCTGGATAGGTGATCTGCCATCACATTTTCTTTACCTGGTCTATGGACTACAGAAAAATCAAACTCTTGGAACAACAATAACCACCTCCATATTCTACCAGTGGCTTGTGGTTTGTTGAGCAAGTATTTTAGTGGTTGGTGATCCGTTATAATAAAAAATTTTACTCCCAGTAAGTAATGACGAAATTTTTGGACAACAAAAACCATGGCTAGGGCTTCCCTTTCTCTAGTGCTGTAATTCCTTTCAGCTTTGGTCAAAATTCTACTGGCATATTGAATTGGTCTGTCCACCTTAAATTCTTCACTGGGTTGGGTCAAAACTGCCCCCATTGCATAGGCCTTGACATCTACATGTATATGAAAGATTTTTGACCACTCAGGTGTGATCAAAATGGGAGCAGACACTAACCTTGGCCGTAATGTTTGATATGCTTTTTCCTCCTCTTCTTCCCATTTAAAAGGTATTTCTTTACCTGTAAGTCTAGCCAGTGGTCTGGCTATCTCTGCATACATTTTTATAAACCTTCTGTGGTATCCAGTATACCCCAAGAAACTCTGAATCTCTTTAGGAGATTTAGGTTTAGGCAACTTTAATATAGAAATGATTTTTTCAGGATCTGGGGCCATACCTTTAGCCGACACCACATGACCTAAGAGAGTTCCTTCTGTCACAAGGAAATGACATTTGTTTGGGTTGAGCTTTAGCTTCTCCCTGCATCTCTTAAAAACATTCTGCAGTTGTTGCAAGTGATGGTCCAAACAATCTAAAGGATTCTCCTTGTGAGAACCTGAAAATGAAGAGAAGTCATCCATGAAGATTCTAAGAGACTCCAGCAATAAGGGGCCAAAAATGAGATTGACCATTCTGTTAAAGGTGGCTGGAGCATTTCTGAGCCCAAATGGCATTTCTACATACACATATGTTCCCCAAGGTGTGATAAAAGCAGTCTTTTCACGATCCTCTAGGTGTATTGATATTTGATTATAGCCACTAAATCCATCCATAAAGCTATATAATGCATGTCCAACCACTTCTTCAATGACTTGCTCTGCAAATGGCATTGGGAAACCATTTGGAATGGTCACCTTCTTGAGTGCTCTAAAGTCAACACAAATTCTTATTTTATTGGTATTCTTCTTTGGTACTATAACCATAGGTGAGAGCCACTCTGAGTGTTCCACAGGAATGATGATTCCTGCATCCGCCATCTTCTGTATTTCCACATAAACAGCTTCAGCATATTTTGGGTTAAGTCTATAACTCTTCCCTCTTATTGGTTTGGCTCCACAACCAGAGGGATTCTATGCTCTCCATAATTGGTAGGCACTCCTTCTAAGTCTTTATAATGCCAGGCAAAAACATCTGTATAATGGGTCAAGAATGATCTTACCTTTTCAAGGAGCCCTGGGTGGTTCCACAACCAAGTGGCCAGTAAAACTGGCCGATTATTGCCTTGAGTGCCTAATTGTATTTCTTTGACAGGATTTCTCTCTACCATATTATCTTCGTGCTCATCTCTATCCTTGTCTTCTTCCACTAGCTTTTCGTGCATTGCTTCATAAGCAGGGGTATTTTGGATTTCAATGTGTTCCTCCTTGTCCTGCATCCATCCTGTAGGTATTTCTTGAATTGGGAAAGAACACTCTTCACTAGAATCTTTTACCTTGCCTTTAGCTTTAGTAACTTCCTTATCTGTGGTTGTCATATCCTCCTCCAAGTTGTATTTGAGGGGTGTCTTCAACCTGGACTTTTCCCTCATCTTCATCATAACCTTCAGTCGTGCAAGAATTATTAAGAAAAATTCCAAAACAAGAGGAAGAGTTGCCTGCTTGGAGCCAATTTAGAATATCCTCTTCTTCCTCGAAATCTATTTGGGGTTGATCCTCTGATTCTGGTTCCATGCAAATGCCAACTGTTTGCATCATGCTGGTGTTTCTTTGATTATCTAGGCCCTCTTCTAAATGAATCTGTGTCAGCTCTTGCCCTTTCTTTTGTACCCACATAGTGTCCTTGCCCAAATCATGAATGATGCTTGCATGTCTGAGCCATGGTCTTCTAATTAAGAGGGGAAATCCTCCTTCAACCTGGGGCAATCTTAAAACCACAAAATCCAGAATGAATAGATTACCTTGTACTTCAAGTGGAACTTTTGGGATCACTCTGAAGGGCCTTACTTTGCTCTGATCTGCAAAAGTAACAGTGAAATTTTGCAGGCCTTGAAGGGTGGAGTCCAATCTTTTCCATTGTATGTTCAGGCATCAAGTTAATGCTAGAACCACCATCCACAATAACTCCTTGAAATTCATGATCTTTGATAGATACTATTAGCCGAGGACTTTTATAATTTGTAAGGGGTTCTTCTCCTAAACTTTTTCCTTTATGTAAAACAATAGTCTTTGCTACCAAATTTGTAGTGGAAGCCTCATCAATTATCTGCAATAGTTCTGACCTGAATTTCCCATCCATCTTTATTAAATAAAAAATACTAAACTCCTTTTTCATGGACTTGAGTAGTTTTGAAGCCTCTGATTCCTTAAGAGCATGCGCTCCAATTGACTTATCAAACTCCTCATGAGCTCTGTTGAATGCATGCCCAATGGCATCACTGGTACCTATGAGATCTCTTGTTGCCTTGTATCTGCACATGCGGTGGCTTTGTCTTGATCAGATGTCTCTTTGTCTTTGTTCAATCCATGAATTCTTGATTCTTGAACTATATCTACTTGAGCCTTTCCCTTGTTTCTTGTCTGCACTGTAAAAGACTCAATTTCTTCTAACTGCACCACCCTAGTAGATGGTGATGGCTCATTGACTTGATCTAACATTTCTTCTTTGTGCACAAAAATCATTTGAATATGGGGCCCGGATGAAGAGGCTTGATTCTTAGGACAACAATTTGTATAGTGGTCTCTAGCCTCTGGGCAGTTTCTGCAAGGAGGGGCATTTTCTGGTAGTGTGCATCTACTTTGATAGTGCCCACATTCACACAGGTAATTGGGTGCAGCTGCCATTACATTTGCCTCATGACCAGCTTTCTTGCATAATTGGCAAGTCACACTTAACAGAGGACATTCACTTACTATATGCCCTTGCTTGCTGCACATGGAACACCAAAGTCCACTCTTGATGCCACCGCCTTTGAGTTCCTGCAGCTCCTGTCGCAATTGGGCCAATTGCTCTGCTTGGGCCTCCTCCTCCTTTTGGCACTTTAATGCTTCAATCTCCCTTCACAAATGAGTAACAACATTCTCCTCCTCTTTGTGGGGCTTATTCCTTTTTAAGCCCTCCAACTCCTTCCTTAGCTAGATTACAGGATCCTCCATTTCTGTGGAATATTGTAGTTGAGAAGAAGTTGCTCCATACTGTTGCCTTATCTGCTCCAGTTGAGCAGCTGTGTTGATGAACTCCTCTATGGAGGCTGTAGGCAACACTAATTCCTTGATTTTGCATTGGGTGGCCACTGGAAGTGGCTTAGCTGGCCATTTCTTAACAAAAAAATCATGTGGTGGATCTAGCAATTTAGCCATTAGTGCTTTGGCCCTAGTCACAAACTTTGGGAACTTTTCACCTGGACCCAATCTCAAATTTTCTAGTTCTTCTATGATGATCTCTGCAATATTTCCATGCTGGAACTGATTTTTAAATGCATCTTTCATCAAATCCCAAGTTGTGAAATGGTTCTCAGCAAATTGGCTGAACCATTTATATGCTAATCCTTCTAATGTGGCAGGGAAGAGTATAAAAAAGGCATCCTCCCTGCCCATTAAGCCTCTAGTCTTGCATAGTGCCAAAAATCTTCTAATATGCTCGCCCGGATCCTCCTGAGCTAGGCCTTTGAGAGAAGGAAATTTTATATTTAATCTTGATAGTAAGCTTTCCAAGTCTACCTGACCAGCCATGCTTCTTACTGATGAAGTTGATGAAAGTGGACTAGATGATCTTCTAACAACCTTTCTTCTTGTTTGCTTGCAGGTGACCCTCAATGTTTGGGACCGAGTTGCGGTCATGGGTTGCTCATAGTCCTCTTAGTATGAGATAATTCATAAGAATATGACCTCTTAGTCCACTGAAGTAGTACTATCGACACTCGAATATTGCTCTCCAATTGCAATATATCTTCTCCTATGCTCAAATCTCCTTGGAGGTCCCACCGAGCGTGCCAAATTTTGTTGGGGGATTCTTGGATTTGAGTGTTTGTAGGAGAAAAGGGAAAGGAGAGAAGAAAGATACACACTGGATACCTCTGTCAATTGATTATAATAAGACAAATACAATGTGAAGCACAATGCAATCCAATGCTTCTATGCAAAATCCCACAGAGTGCTCAATTACAAAATACCAAATACCCAAGAGACTTGTTGTTGCCGGCCTCCTCTGCACCCAACCTCCACCTTCTCCAAGCCTGCACTTGTGCACACCTTGCACCAAGCTTCCACTAAGGGGGAGGGATGGATACCTTCTGTCGGCACGGGCACACTTCAATGAGAGCTTGAGATCCTTGGGGGAGTAGCTTAGCACTCCTCTGCACACTTCCTTGGTCACTCTTCATGCACACCTTGCACTTCACTTCTCTGCATCGCACACTGTGTGTCTCTTGCACTTCTCTCTCTTGCTTCACTTAGACTATGCTTCTCTTGCTTACACTTAGGATTTTCCAAGAATAGTCCTTGCCTTGATTTGAGTGTTTCGATTCACATACGCTCCTAACTGCAAGAGTATCTTGGTGCTCACTTTGATGTCCCAAGATTGTCTTCCCAAGTGGCAGCCAACGACTCCCTGTTTTGTCATATAGTGACTTTAGACTAAAACCAAAAGTTTTAATTAGGTGGCCATACT
>CM035431.1:102023365-102038365 GCA_020310875.1 Ceratopteris richardii
AAAAAGTTTCTTGTGACCAGAAGTAGACATGATACCATCTTTCTTGTTGTGTACCGTCTCATAGAGATGGCACATTTTCTTCCCATGAGGAAAGTTGAAACAACTATGAATGTGGTTAAACTTTTCATAACAGAAATTTTCAAGTTACATGGTATACCAAGAAGTATAATTTCTAATAGGATCAGAAGGTTTGTGTCTGATTTTTGGAAAGCAAGATTTAAGTCCATAGCAATAGAATTATGCATGAGTATAGTGTTTTATCCTCAAACTGATGGTGAGACTGAGAGGGTTAACCAAGTGCTTGAGGATATTTTATGTATGTATGTATGTAGATGGTAAACAAAACAATTGGATTGAGTATTTTCCCATGGTTGAGTATATTTATAATATTACATGGCATTCGTCTATTAAGATGACACCTTTTCAAGAAATGTATGGCTATAATTGTTTGGTACCACATTCACTTTTTAATTCATAAAAGCAGGTTGAGGTATGTAAATAAATGCTTAAAAACATGGTCTTGGAGCTAAGAAAGCTAAAGAATAACATTAAGTATGCACAAAAATGTCAAAAATTCTATCATGATCTCAAAAAGAGACCCTTGGAATTTAGAACAAGTGATCAAGTTATTTTGAAAGTGAATGCTTCTAAGTCAAATGTGGATTTTAGGAAAATATCATGGATTATCTTGACTTTATGCTGGTCCTTTTAAAATCCCAAAGAAAATTGGTTAGTTCCATATTTATTGGATCTTCCTAAAACCTTAAAAAATTATTTAAAATTCCCTATTAGGTTATTTAAAATGTATGTTGCTATTGTTGATCATGTTTTGCAAGACAAATCTAAGTTGAAGGGAGATGCCACTTTTGAGCTTGAACCAGAATCAAAGATTCAACATGGGTTGGTTTAGATGAGTTTATGGAACCTTACCCTTCTTTCCAACTCTGAGGACAAAATTCTTTAGAGTGGAAGAATTGCAATGTACCATATTGAGATAGATATTGTTTTCCATAAAATGAGGTGTGTATAATAATGAAATTTCATTTTTAGGACATTGTGTTGCAAAATTTTGTACCAATAAGTCCTTACATTCTCTCTCTAAGCATTTGTCACATGAAATGTGTGTCAAAGTTGAGCATGAAGATGAAAGAATTAGAGAAAGTGTTGTATGAGAGAAAGCTAGAGTGCTATAAGTAGAAAAACTATACTTGATTGAAAATTTTGTATTTCTTATGTTTAATGTCTCATTTTGTTGCATAAAGATAGTTTAATGAAGATATTTTTCATGTTTTTTCATCTCTCTCTAGAATTTCTGATTTTGCAAGGCTCAAATGTAATTGGAAGAAAATTTGGACCTATGGCATCTCTAACACTATGGTGTAGATCAAAGAGCTGAACATTTCTGTGTGTCACAAGCTTAAGCTAATTCCTCACTATTTTTGAGGTATAAGCCATGGTTCATCTTATTTATGGTCATAGGTTTAGAAAATGCCGATTGGTTTGTGGGTTAGTGTGAGTGTCTCACAGGCATTGCCCCTATTTTTGCAAGTTGGATCCTTGAGGTGGACATGAAAATTAAATGCATGGTCAGTCTTAGAGTCTTGCATAAGACATGCAAAAAGAAGCTATCTTGGAGCATACAGATTCTACAAGTGCACGTCTAGAAAGGCATGATTGTTCACTCAATTTAAACCACAAATAGAGATTATGGTTGGACATTGATAACAATCATTTTCCTTTCCGTGATTGAGATTGGGATTGTGATTGAGATTGCAATTGTGGTTGTGATTGGGATTGAGATTAGTTCGCGAGTGATCACGTGTATGAGGATCCTCATTGAGGCTCTTTGATAGATCCTGTAATGTCGATCATAATTGCACATACTCTTCTTGATTTTGCACATACTCTAATTTTCTTAGTTATATTTTTTTTTGTAAAATTATATTCTTATTTTATGTGGATTATGATTGAAAATTAAGAGACATGTTACATTGAGTATGCACCTAGGAGATATTTACATATTATGTGAATATATGTGTGCATGCATGCATGTGTCTATATATCTACATGTATGTTATATATATACATATATACATACATATATATATATATATATATATATATATATATATATATATATATATATATATATATATATATATATATATATATATATATATATATATATATATATATATATATATATATATATATATGCATGTGTGTGTATTTGTGTGTGTGTATGTATTTATGCATACATATACATATACATAGACATCCACATAGACATATACATATACATATACATATACATATTGATGGGGGAAGTATCTCAACCCCTAAGCAACGACGAAGCATGAATGACCTCCACAGGTATCCTTCTTTGACCTCTGCACACCAAAAATGCTCTTACTCAAAGCTTATGCAGAGAACTCCAGTGCGCTTTTGTAGACCTCTAGTAGACACCAAGGGCTTTCCAACAAAACAAATTTCACTTCAAATGGATGCTTACACAAGGAGAAACAATGTCTACAACATGAGCTAGTTGAATACTCACAACTGCCAGTCAAGCAGATACCTCACTTCACTCCAGCAAGCTTTTCTCAAACATTATATAGAGAATGAATCGCAAACTTGGGTCAACTTTAGAGGACTCTAATATCTACCCAATGACTCCAAAATCATAGCAAATGGATACATAGAGAAGGAGAACCAGCCCTTACAACAGAGAGAGAAATATTTCCAACAAAGCCTACACACCAAGAGAGATATCAATCACACAACTTCACTAAAATGAATGTTGCTCCCAGATTACTCAGAGAATGATCCAGAGACTTTGTGAGCATAAAATAGACTCTAATAGCTATCCAATGAGACAAGAATTACATCAAATGGATAAAATATGAGGGAGAACCAATGCTAACAACTCAGGGGTAGAGAGTTGCAACACTGCCTACCTGCGCACACACATAGATATGCCTACTAAAAGAAAACAAATAAGCAAGCAAGGGGCTAGCTTAAGCAAGGGGCTTGCTTATCACAACTCCAGCACTTAGTGCTCACTTTACATGAGCTAAAACTCCAAGAAGATGGCCCAAAAGAAGTCGGGAAACATGCTCCTTTTATAGTGAGAAGTGTGCCCCTAAAATCTAGGAACTACCTTTCCAAATCAGCCTCCTAACTTGGAGGATTTAGTTGAGATGAATTGGGGAGTGGTTGAGTGAGTTTTCTTGATGGAATCTCGTGGCTTTTGGCTTCCTTTGATTGCTCCACATGTCCATAAAAGATTCCCCACGAATTTGTAGCTTGAAGCTTGACTTTTATACATATACATATACATATACATATACATATACATATACATATACATATACATATACATATAAATATACATATACATATACATATACATATACATATACATATGCACGTACATATGCACATACATATCCATATCCATATACATATACATATACATATACATATACATATACATATACATATACATATACATATACATATACATATACATATACATATACATATACATATACGTATACGTATACATATACAAATACATATACATATACATATACATATACATATACATATACATATACATATACATATACGTATACGTATACATTTACATATACATATACATATAAATATACATATACATATACATATGCGTATACATATACATATACATATACATATACGTATACGTATACATATACATATACATATACATATACATATACATATACATATACATATACATATACATATACATATACATATACATATACATATACATATACATATACGTATATGTATACATTTACATATACATATACATATAAATATACATATACATATACATATACGTATACATATACATATACATATACATATACGTATACATATACATATGCATATACATATACATATACATATACATGTACATATACATTTACATTTACATATACATGTACATATACATATACATTTACATATACATGTACATATACATATACATATACATATACATATACATATACATATACATATACATATACATATACATATACATATACATATGATGCGAGAAGTATCTCAACCCCTAAGCAATGACAAAGCGCGAATGACCTCCATAGGTATCCTTCTTTGATCTCTGCACACCAAAAATACTCTTACTCAGAGCTTATGCAGCGAACTCTAGTGACCTTTTGTAAACCTGTAGTAGATACCAAGAGCTTTCCAAGAAAACAAATTTCACTTCAAATGGATGCTTACACAAAGAGAAACAATGTCTACAACATGAGCTAGTTGAATGCTCACAACTGCTAGTCAAGCAGATACCTCACTTCACTCTAGCAAGATTTTCTCATAGAGTATACAGAGAATGAATCTTAAACTTGGGTCAACCTTAGAGCACTTTAATAGCTACCCAATGACACCAAAATCATAGCAAATGGATAAATAGAGAAGGAGAACCAGCCCTTACAATAGAGAGCAAAATATTTCCAACAGAGCCTACACACAGAGAGAGATATCAATCACACAACTTCACTAAAATGAATGTTGCTCCCAGAATACTCAGAGAATGATCAAGAGAATTTTTGAGCATAAAATAGACTCTAATAGCTATCCAATGAGACAAGAATTACATCAAATGGATACAATATCAGGGAGAACCAATGCTAACAACTCAGGGGTAGAGAGTTGCAACACTGCCTGCGCACACACGTAGAAATGCCTACTAAAAGAAAACAAACAAGCAAGCAAGGGGCTAGCAGAAGCAAGGGGCTTGCTTATCACAACTCCAGCACTTAGTGCTCAGTTTACATGAGCTAAAACGCCAAGAAGATGGCCCAAAAGAAGTCGGGATACATGCTCCTTTTATAGTGAGAAGTGTGCCCCTAAAATCTCGGAACTACCTTTCCAAATCAGCCTCCCAACTTGGAGGACTTAGTTGAGATGTCTTGGGGAGTGGTTGAGTGACTTTTCTTGATGGAATCTCGTGGCTTTTGGCTTCCTTTGAATGCTCCACATTTCCATAAAAGATTCCCCACGAATTTGTATCTTGAAGCTTGACTTTTAACACTCCCCCTCAAGCTTCAATTCTTTGTCCTCATCCAAGCTCCTTCATGTTGATGCATTGCTTGAATTTTGAAATCTTCATCCCATCCAAAGCCTTTGTAAACATGTCGGCAAGTTGGTCCTTGGTACCAATATGATGTACTAAAACTTCCTTGGATATCACCTTTTCCCTTATGAAGTGATAGTGCACTTCAATATGCTTGGTTCTAGCATGATAGACAGGATTCGATGCTAGATGAATGCTACTCATGTTGTCACAAAAAATTGGATATGTGTCAATCTGCAAATTAAGCTCCATAAATAACTACTTCTTAATCCACATTAGCTCACATGTGACTTGAGCCAAAGCTCTATACTCAGCCTCGGTGGAAGATGTTGGAACATCAAGCTTACACTATGCTTGAGGTGGATTTGATCTACATCAAAGGCTATCGCGTCGAAAGAATATCGGTTGGAGAGTTCTTTTTCATATGCTCATTTATTGTATTTTTTTGAGAATATTTTGATGGCTCATTTACCATTATAAAAGCCTTGAGCTTGACACATGTAAAGGTAGAAATATAGAGCCAAAATCCCACGAAATTTTGGTGGTTGAAGTTGCATTCAATCAAGCAAATCAAGTCACCTAAAAGTAGATCAATCAAGATCTTCACTTTTCCTAGATTGTAGGGAAGTGAGTTGATTCCCTCCAACAACCATTCCCACCTTCATTTGAATTCAAATTGAAGTTGTAAAAGTCGTGGAACACTCCTAGAGGCTATATAAGGAGTTGAAATCACTTGTACATTACATGGAAGCAATATACATACACTTGTGACCATCATTGTATTGCTCCTTCAATTTTCTGCATCATCTTCTTCTCCAACAGTAATCTTGCAGAGGCTGCTGCTCTCTTCTCAGAGCTCCAAATGGAGTGCAAGATGACTCATTGGAAAGATATCAGTGTCTAGTTTATGCCTGTAAATTTTCAAAGCATTTGGTTCAGCAGATTTGGAGAAATCTCAGTTTTTCTGCCTCGGGGTCAATCTCTGCGTATTCCTGAAAAATAGGAAGTACCACCGGTGAATGTCGCATTCATTCCTATAGCATATTTTGCTTATTCCTTATACTTTTGTGCATTCCATACACTCAACCCTATGTGTATTACTCCCATAAAAGGATTTTTTCTAATTGTAATCACGCTCGTCGCTATGGGCATTTGAAGTTCATTGTCTCTTCCATAGATAGTAAGTTTTTTGAGCTAGTCGACCCGCGAACCTATCTATTTTGTATCGACTCATTCTCCTTGATGCTCCAAGGTACATAGTGTGTTTCTTTGCACTTATAGCATGCCTATAAGGTCTATTTGAGTCTCCAAAAGCTCAAGGGCTGGTCTTGTGCCGGTTGGATTGACCAAACTTCATCGCTTCAAAATGCACTTTTCTACCTTCGACAAGGGTCTCCAAGTTTCTTTCAGTGGTATCAGAACTAGTTCAAGATGGGTGACGGCTTTCCCTCAATGATCGAGAAGCTTGATCGACAAAACTACGCGGCTTGGCAAATCAGAATAAAGGCCTATTTGCAAGGTAGAAATCTTTATGGAATTGTAGCAGGTGATGAAGCTATGCCTATTCCAAGATCCAAAGGAGGACCTACACAAGAGGAGACAGATAAGCTCACACTTTGGTGCGCAAGGGATGCTCAAGCAAGGTCGTACATACTAAACTCTATCTCTGACTTTCTATTACCACATATTAGAGGATGCAAGACATCTCAAGAGACTTGGGATGCCCTGGAGACTTTCTTTTCTGCTAGTACCAAAGCAGGAAAGAATCATCTTTGGAACGAGTTCAACCAAATGAAGAAGACACCTAAACAAACCATCACAGAGTTTGTTACCAAGGTCAAGGAGGTTGCGGATCAGTTAGCATCCATTGGAGAGCTGATTGAAGAAGAGGTCATCATGAGGCAAATTCTCAACGACATTCGAAGTGATAAGCAATGGCAATCCTTCACGACGGCTTACGATCTCATCATGGATGTGCAGACTCCAGACTTCAACATCTTTCTTGGACAACTCTTCAATCAAGAAGCCAACAATAGCATAAAGGAAGGTAACTCTTATCATGGTAGTTCAACTAGTGCTCTATATGCAGATAAGAAGGATAAGAAGCAGAAAGGCAAGAAGAAGGAAGAAGACGAAGAAGAGACTTCCCAAGCCAACTTCGCAAGCAAGAGCAAGTGGAAAGGGAAGAAGAAAGGATCAAAGCAAGACAAAGCCAAAGGTCAGAATGTTCAACCTTGTGCCATATGTGATAAGACCAACCACACCACTCAGAATTGCTGGTTCAATGGGAAGACCCAGAAAGAAAGTGGAAGAGGTGGATATGGCAGCAATAGAGGCAGAGGTGGACACAACTTCAACAACAACAATAGAAGCTATAATCGAAGGGACTACAACAATTATTCAGAAGATCAACCACATGAAGACTCATTACTCCTCATGAATCTAAGCCACAAAGAAGATAAAGAAGATGATCATTTGTTCTACATAGATTCAAGATGTTCGAATCATGTTGCAGGCAACATTGCTCTTCTATCTGACTTGGAAAGTCCAAAGCATAGACATGAAGTGCAAACAGGGGATGACATGAAGCACAATGTGGAGAAGATTGGTAATGTCAAAGCTTCCAATGGCAGGACAAACATTCTGAGTAAGGTTCTCTATGTACCCACTATCACTAAAAACCTACTAAGTGTAGGCCAAATAGTTGAAAAAGGCTTGCAAGTTAGGTTCACCCAACATGGAGCTTTTGTGGAAGATCCATGTCAAGGCTTCAAGAAGATAGCCCGAGGTGAGAAGCATGGTAGGCTCTTTACTTTTGAAGTAGGAGATACCACGAACATAGCTCTATTCAACTTTGGGTCTCAAACCCTAAGTGAGCTTGAAGTGTGGCATAAGAGACTTGCTCATGTGAATGAAAGAACCTTGAAGGATATATGCAGGGATCAAAGTGTTCTAGGACTGCCGAACATATCAAAGCAACACATGATCAACAGGTGTGATGCATGTCAGATTGGGAAGGCACAAAGACAACCATTCAACCACAAAGGCTACATCCACAACAACTTATTGGACTTAGTACATACAGATGTATGGGGACCAAGTCAAGAACCTTCATTGGTAGGATCAAGGTATTATGTCTCATTTATTGACGACCATAGTAGATGGACTGTTCTATACTTTATCAAGAGTAAGAATGAAGTATTTGATTGCTTCAAGAAGTATCTTGCACATGTGGAGAATCATACAGGTAGATCACTAAAGAAGCTCAGATCTGATGGAGGGGGAGAATACTTCTCCAAAGAGTTTGATGAGTTCTTGCAGGACAAAGGTATCAAAAGGGAAGTGACTACTAGGTACTCTCCTCAACTAAATGGAATTGCAGAGAGAAGAAACAAGACATTGGTTGGATCAGCCCGAACAATGCTTGAAGAGAAGAAGTTGCCACATTATCTATGGGCAGAAGCTATTTCAATTGCAGTGTACCTTGTCAATCGACTACCATCCAAATCACTTCAAGGTATGACTCCTTATGAAGCATGGCATGGAAGAAAACCTAGTCTTGGACATTGCAAGGTTTTTGGTTGTTTAGCTTATGTTCATATACCATCACAAATAAGAGGTAAGCTAGATGAAAGGGCAACAAAGGCAGTGTTTATTGGATATGATTCAACTCAGATGGGTTACAGGTTCTTCAATCCTTCAACCAAGCAATTCACTACAAGTAGAGATGTTATGTTTGAAGAACAGAGGTCTTGGTATGATGAAGACAAACAAAAGGTAACACTACCATATGATCTTGATTATGACTCTCATCAATTAGGAAGCAAGCATGATACATAGGTCCAAGATCCAAGAAGTGATACAGACGATGACCAAGATGAAAGAGAAAGGGATTACAAGCTATGGAAGTCAAGAGGCAAAGCAAAGATGCAAGAGGTTGGAGAATGCTCCAAACAAGCACCTAGAAGATCAGCAAGAGAGAAGAAACAACCAGAAAGGTATGGATATGATTCCACATTTGTTACAAAGCATTCAATCTACTTGGCAAAAGACTCTATTTCAGAGGAACCCTCAACCTATGAAGAGGCAAAGGGAAACCCTAATTGGGAAAAGGCTGAACGAAGAGATAGATGCATTGAAGGAGATGGAAACTTGGGATTTGGTTCCAATGTCGCCGAATCAAAAGGTAATTGGTTGCAAATGGGTATATAAAGTTAAAAGAAATTCAGATGGATCAGTTTGTAGGTACAAGGCAAGATTAGTTGCCAAAGGATGCTCACAAACTCATGGTATAGACTATGAGGAAACATTCTCACCAGTCGCAAAGATGACTACAATCAGGACATTGATAAGTGTAGTTGTTGCAAGGAATTGGAGACTCCTCCAACTTGATATGGAAAATGCATTCTTAAATGGTTGGATAAGTGAAGAGGTATACATGTCACAACCATCGGGTTTTGAAAACCCTAATCATCCATCTTATGTTTGCAGACTTAAGAAAGCACTGTATGGATTGAAACAAGCTCCAAGAGCTTGGAATTACAGGTTGGTTACATATCTTCAAGACCAAGGGTTCAAAGCTAGCATCTCAGATCCTTCTCTATTCATCAAAAGGGATCACAATGAGGTTATCTATCTATGTGTATATGTAGATGATATTATTGTGACAGGTGATGATCTAAATGGCATTCAAAGGATCAAGAGACACATGCAAGAGGAGTTCAAAATCAGTGACCTAGGTGAGCTCACATATTTCCTAGGTATGCAGGTGATATACACAGATGAAGGAATGTATTTGACTCAAAGAAGATACATTCAGGATCTTCTTCTCAAGTTCAAAATGGAGAACACTAAACCTGCAGGTACACCTTTGGAGATGAATCATAAACTTAGTGTTTATGAAGGTGAGAAAATTGAAGACATTAAAGGGTATCAAAGCTTGGTAGGTAGCTTGATATATGCTACTCATACAAGGGCAAACATCTCATATAGTGTGGGAGTGCTTAGTCAGTTCATGCACTCACCGAGAAGACCACACATGGATGCGGCTAAGAGAGTACTTAAGTATCTCAAAGGTACAATCAACGAAGGTATATTCTATCCTTACTCTTCCGATTTGGATATCAAAATCTACTCAGATGCAGATTGGGCAGGAGCTAAGGATGATAGAAAAAGTACATCTGGTTACTTAGCATTTGCAGGTTTAAAGCTAGTGTCATGGAGTTCCAAGAAGCAACCAACAGTTGCTTTATCCTCAACTAAAGCAGAATACAGAGGCTTGACCATAGCAACTCAAGAGGCAATATGGTTAAAAGCATTGTATACAGATTTGGGACTTGTGAGTTCCAAACCTCACATATTTGGAGATAATGTAAGTTCCATGCGTCTAGCGGCAAATCCTATTTTCCATGCGAGAACCAAGCACATAGAAGTCCATTACCACTTCATCACGGAGAAGCTCATGGCAAAGGAGATCGACATTTCTTTTGTTCCAACTGAAAAGCAAGTAGTAGATATGATGACGAAGGCACTTGATGGAATAAAGCTTTGTAGATTCAAAGCTATGGCAGGTATTCAACCTATCAGAGAATGAAGAATCAAGCATACTTTAGCTTGAGGGGGAGCTGTTGAAACATCAAGCTTACACTATGCTTGAGGTGGATTTGATCTACATCAAAGGCTATCGCATCGAAAGAATATCCGTTGGAGAGTTCTTTTTCATATGCTCATTTATTGTATTTTTTTGAGAATATTTTGATGGCTCATTTACCATTGTAAAAGCCTTGAGCTTGACACATGTAAAGGTAGAAATATAGAGCCAAAATCCCACGAAATTTTGGTGGTTGAATTTGCATTCAATCAAGCAAATCAAGTCACCTAAAAGTAGATCAATCAAGATCTTCACTTTTCCTAGATTGTAGGGAAGTGAGTTGATTCCCTCCAACAACCATTCCCACCTTCATTTGAATTCAAATTGAAGTTGTAAAAGTCGTGGAACACTCCTAGAGGCTATATAAGGAGTTGAAATCACTTGTACATTACATGGAAGCAATATACATACACTTGTGACCATCATTGTCTTGCTCCTTCAATTTTCTGCATCATCTTCTTCGCCAACAGTAATCTTGCAGAGGCTGCTGCTCTCTTCTCAGAGCTCCAAATTGAGTGCAAGAGGACTCATTGGAAAGGTATCAGTGTCTAGTTTATGCCTGTAAATGTTCAAAGCATTTGGTTCAGCAGATTTGGAGAAATCTCAGTTTTTCTGCCTCGGGGTCAATCTCTGCGTATTCCTGAAAAATAGGAAGTACCACCAGTGAATGTCGCATTCATTCCTAT
This sequence comes from Ceratopteris richardii, assembly GCA_020310875.1. Lineage (NCBI taxonomy): Eukaryota > Viridiplantae > Streptophyta > Polypodiopsida > Polypodiales > Pteridaceae > Ceratopteris > Ceratopteris richardii. The sequence continues at coordinate 102,034,854 of CM035431.1, forward strand.
AGCATATTTTGCTTATTCATTATAATTTTGTGCATTCCATACACTCAACCCTATGTGTATCACTCCCATAAAAGGATTTTTTCTAATTGTAATCACGCTGGTCGCTATGGGCATTTGAAGTTCATTGTCTCTTCCATAGATAGTAAGTATTTTGAGCTAGTCGACCCGCGAACCTATCTGTTTTGTATCGACTCATTCTCCTTGATGCTCCAAGGTACATAGTGTGTTTCTTTGCACTTATAGCATGCCTATAAGGTCTATTTGAGTCTCCAAAAGCTCAAGGGCTGGTCTTGTGCCGGTTGGCTTGACCAAACTTCATCGCTTCGAAACGCACTTTTCTACCTTCGACAAGCTTCTCCAAGTTTCTTTCAGAAGATAATACCACTGTGGGTTGCTTCTTTGAAATCCATGAGATGATCTTGCTACCTAGCATGACTAGGTAACCACTTGTACTTCTTCTATCCTCATTGGAACCGGCCCAATCTGCATCAGAATAAGCTTTGACCTGCATATCATCATCAAATGAATAGAACAATCCTTCGTTTATAGTGGCCTTGAGATATCGTAACATTCTTCTTGCAACTTGCAAGTGTGTAGTCCTTCGGCTATGCATAAATTGTGATAACACTCCAACTCCGTATGCTATGTCAGGCCTAGTTATTGTGGCATAATTGAAAGAGCCTACAATAGATCGATACAAAGTTACATCCTCTAATGGCTCTCCATCAATTGAGCTTAGCTTTACATTAACTTCCATGGGATTTGAAATAGGCTTGCAATGTAGCATCCCAAGCCTCTCAAGTAGGTCTAGAATATACTTCCTTTGTATGAGCATAATACCTTCTTCTTTGTATACAACTTCAATGCCAAGAAAATACCTAAGATCTCCAAGATCAGATATCCTAAACTCCTTTCCAAGCTTTGCCTTGATCTCCTCAATGCCCTTTGTATCATTACCTGTAATGATACGATCATCTACATACACACACATGTAGACTACAAGTTCTCTTCTTTGTTTGATGAAGAGAGATGGATCCGCCTTGCATTGATTGTAACCATATTTGATCAAGTAGTCCACCAATCTTTGGTTCCAAGCCCTTGGAGCTTGCTTTAGGTCATAAAGTGCCTTCTTCAACCTACAAACATGATGTGGAAACTCTTTATGAACAAAACCTAGTGGTTGCTCCATGTATATCTCTTCTTTCAAGTCTCCATTGAGAAAGGCATTCTTGATATCCAATTGGAAAAGCTTCCATCCTTTGCTAGCAGCCATTGCAATGAGTGTCCTAATGGTGCTCATCTTTTCTACGGGGCTGATTGTCTCTTCAAAGTCCACTCCATAGGTTTGTGCAAAGCCCTTGGCCACCAATCTTGCTTTGAACCTACAAATAGATCCATCTGAATTCCTCTTTACTTTATACACCCACTTATTCCCTATTACCTTCATGTTCTCATTCTTGGGCACTAGAGTCCATGTTTGATTTTCCTCAAGTGCGTCGATCTCTTCTTGCATTGCCTCTTTCCATTCGGTGTACCTGCTTGCAACTTCATAGCAATCGGGCTCATGATCTTCTACTACTTTGTTCATATATGCATAATGTGTTGCCATGTATGAATCATAAGTAAACCTTTGAGTTGGATACTTAACTCTAGAAGACTTCCTTTCTTCACCTTTTGGAGGAATAAACCTCCTTTGCCTTCGGAACTTGATCTCTTTCTTTGACGTGGCTTCTTTCTCCATCATGTGTCCTTCATCATCTTCAACTTCATTACCTTCTTCATCCAACTCCACCAATGTTGCTTTGCATTTGTTGATTGATTGTGCTTCATAGCTTGATGAAGATCTCCCCCTCCATGGTGAGTTCATGCTTGAACTATCTTCATTGATGGAACACCTTGGGCCGCATAGCTCTAGGTCGATTTGTTCTTTGTCATGTCCATGCTTTTCTTCTTCATAGTCTTGCATACAATCATACTTCTTATACCAAGGGAGTAGCTCATCAAATGCTACATCCCTTGATATCCTCAAGTCCTTTGTGTTTGGGTTGAAGCACCTATAACCTTTATGATCATTTGAATATCCTAGAAACACACACTTTTCTGCCTTTGGTTGTAGCTTGTGCCTCAATTCACTTGGCACATGTACATAAGAAGTACATCCAAATATCTTCAAGTGGGAAAGATCAGGTTTTTTTACCATAATAGGCTTGATATGGTGTCAAGCCATGGATCCTTGAGGTAGGAGCCCTATTCATTAGATACACGACGGTATTTGCTGCATCACTCCAAAACATGTTAGGTACATTCATCTCATTAAGCATTGCTCTAGCGATCTCGACAATGTATCTATTCTTTCTCTCTATTACTCCATTTTGTTGGGGTGTGTACCTGCATGTTACTTGCCTCTTGATGCCTTGATCCATTAAAAAATCAGAAAACTCATTGCAGAAATATTCTCCCCCTCCATCGGACCTTAGCTTCTTGATATATGTACTTGTGTCCTTCTCTACCATTGCCTTGAATGCTTTGAAACATGTAAACACATCTAATTTGTTTTTTATGAAATAAACCCAAACCATCCTTGTGCAATCATCTATAAAAGTGACAAAGAATTTTTTACCTCCAATGGATTGCTCTTTGGTTGGCCCCCACACATCTGTATGTATCAACTCCAATGGATGTTGGCTTATGTAGCCACTCTTCTTGAATGGAAGTCTCGCTTGCTTCCCTAGTTGACAAGATTCACATAAATGCTTCATACCTTGTCCTTGGAAGTTGGGAAGACCTTCAACCAGCCTCTTGAATTGCATTTCCTTCATTCTTTGTATGTTGATGTGACCTATCCTCTTGTGCCACAAGTCCAACTCCGAAATCCTCTTGTTTCCATATGTGAAGTAGACATGTTGAGTGGAATGAGAATTTACCTCCAAAGTGAAGAGTCTCCCTTGCTTCTTTCCTCTTGCTATGACCTTGTAACCTTACTTAGGGTTCTCCACAAAGCATCCACCTTTGTTGAACCTTACTTGATAGCCTCTTTCAACCATTTGCCCAACGGACACCAAGTTCTTTGTGATAGTAGGTACATGCAAGACATCCTTGAGACATCTTCCTTCCTTCTTGTCATCCAAAGCTACATCTCCAACATGGGAGATCTCATGGGCTGTATCATCACCTGTTTCTACATTTCCTTTACCTTTGGGAACATGTAGATTAGTAAACCAAGAAGCATTGCAACTCATATGGTTGCTACATCCACTATCAATATACCAAGTGTTATCTACTTTGCTTGAATTCCCATTCATGTGCATCATCAAGAGATTGTCATTTTCTGAACTTGTAGAAGCATAATTACCTTGGCCTTTGTATGAAGAACCTTGATTATAGCTCCTTTGGTTTCCTCCTTGGTAGCAATCTCTAGCATAGTGGCCAAACTTGCCACATATGTAACATCCTTTGCCATCTTGATTCCTGTTTTGTTGATGTCGTCCTCCTCTTCCTCTCGTGCTTCCTCT
>CM035431.1:102045865-102098365 GCA_020310875.1 Ceratopteris richardii
GGACTACAACAACTACACAGAGGAGCAGGATGGCTCTCTCTTGATCATGAACATGACTTCAAAGTCAGGTACAAATGATGATCACTTATTTTATATTGATTCAGGGTGTTCAAATCATGTGGCTGGTAATGTTGCACTACTCTCTGATCTTGAGGAACCAAAAGGTAAACACCAAGTCCAAACAGATGATGATACAAAGCATTCTGTAGTTAAAGTTGGAAATGTGAAAACTTGTGATGGTAATCAGAATTTGTTGAGCAGATTACTTTATGTACCTACAATTACAAAGAACTTAATGAGTGTTGGTCAGATTGTAGAGAAAGGGTTGCAGGTCAGATTCAATCAATATGGAGCATTTGTGGAGGACCCAAGACATGGATTCAAAAGGATAGCTAAAGGAGAAAAATTAGGTAGACTTTTCACTTTTGAGTTGGAAGATACAAGGAACATTGCATTATACAGTTATAAAGATCAAACACTTTCAGAGCTTGAGATTTGGCACAAGAGATTAGGGCACATAGGAGAAAGGACCTTGAAGCAAATATGCAGGGACCAATGTGTGCTTGGGATACCTAATGTATCCAAGCAACATATGATTTACAAGTGTGGTGCTTTTCAATTTGGTAAGTCTCACAAGTTACCCTTCTCCAAGAAAGGATATATGCATGAAGACTATCTAGAGCTTGTACACACAGATGTATGGGGACCTAGCAAAGACCCCTCAGTATCAGGTTCAAGGTACTATGTGTCTTTTATTGATGACTATAGCAGATGGACTGTATTATACTTTATGAAGCACAAGGATGAGGTAATTGTTTTAAGAAATATCTTGCATTAGTTGAAAATCAGATAGGAAGGAATTTGAAGACGCTAAGGTCAGATGGAGGAGGTGAGTACTTCTCCAATGAATTTGAGAACTTCTTGCAGGACAGAGGCATCAAAAGGGAAATAACCACAAGGTACTCTCCTGAACAGAATGGGATAGCTGAAAGAAGAAATAGGTTAATTGTTGAGATAGCTAGATCTATGCTTAATGAGAAGAAATTACCTAACTATCTATGGGCAGAGAGTGTTTCTACTGCCACCTATCTCATAAACAGGTTACCATCAAAGTCACTTGATGGTATGACACCTTATGAAGTTTGGCATGGTAAGAGACCATCATTGGATCATTGCAAAATTTCTGGATGTGTAGCATATGTACATATTCCTTCACAGGTAAGAGGAAAGCTAGATCCTAAGGCTGAAAAATGTATTTTCATTGGATATGATTTAAATAAAAAAGGTTACAGGTTTTATAACCCTACCAATAAGGGATTTATGGTAAGCAGAGATGGGATCTTGGATGAGAATGATTCTTGGTATGAGAATGAATGCAGGAAGGTCAAACTACCCTATGATTTGCAAGAAGAATTTCCAAAACTTACAAAGGAGGAACCTACTCAGGATGGAGAGACAAGTTCAGATGATGAAGATACAATCAACCTTGAAGAGTTCAAGGCATGGAAGTCCAAAGGCAAAATGAAGATGAAAAAGCTTGAGGACATACCAGAATCTTCAACTCAATCAATCAGAAGTCTCAAAGAGAGAGCAAAAAAGCTATCAGATATGGGTATGATACATCTCTTGTTACTAAACATTCAATTTATCTTGCAAAGGATTTGGTAAATGAAGAACCAAGATCATATGAAGAAGCAATCACAAAATTAGAATGGAAGGAAGCTATGGATGAGGAGATTGAAGCACTCAAGGAGAGTGATACATGGGAGTTAGTACCCAAGAAGGACTCCATGAAGGTAATAGGATCCTGATGGATTTATAAATTGAAAAGAAATTCTAATGGCACAATTAACAGGTACAAGGCCACATTAGTTGCCAAGGGTTTTGCACAAACCCAAGGCATTGACTATGAAGAGACATTTTCTCCTGTGGCCAAGATGCCAACAATCAGAGTGTTGGTTAGTGTGGCTGCATCAAAGAATTGGAACATGTACCAATTGGATGTCAAGAATGCTTTCTTGAATGGATGGATCTCAGAAGAGGTTTATATGTCACAACCTCCTGGCTATGAAGACCCTAAGAAGGTAACTTATGTTTGCAAATTAAAGAAGGCTTTATATGGATTGAAGCAAGCACCTAGGGCATGGAATTACAAGATAACTACATATCTCCAAGACCAAGGTTTTGTCATGAGTAAGGCTGACACTTCTCTGTTCATTAAGAGAAGTAATTCAGAGATAATCTATCTCTGTGTCTATGTTGATGACATCATCATTACAGGTAATGATGTCAATGGAATCAGAAGCATCAAAAGCCAAATGATGAAGGAGTTCAAGATCAATGATCTTGGGCTATTGAAGTATTTTTTGGGACTTGAATTAGTTTACACTAATTCAGGAATATACATTACTCAGAAGAAGTATGTGCACGACATGCTGAAGAAATTTCACTTGCAGGATGCTAAAGCAGCTAGTACTCCAATGGAGGTGAACCTAAAGCTAAGTGCCCATGAAGGTGATGAAGTCCAAGACATTACAGGTTATCAAAGTATGGTAGGTAGCTTGAATTATGCTACTCTTACAAGAATTGATATTGCATATGGAGTTAGTGTGCTAAGTCAATTTATGCACAAGCCAAGGATACCTCACTTAGAGGCTGCCAAAAGAATCTTGAAGTATCTCAAGGGTACACAGAACCATGGTTTGTATTTTCCTTACACTTCAGATATTGATATAAAAGTTTATTCAGATGCAGATTGGGCAGGATGCAAGGATGATAGGAGAAGCACTTCTGGATACATTTCTTTTGCAGGTGACAAACCAATTTCATGGTCTGCAAAGAAACAACCAACTGTTGCATTGTCTTCTACAGAAGCAGAGTATAGAGGGCTAACTAATGCCACTCAAGAAGCAATTTGGATTAAGCTTTTGTATTCAGAATTGGGCTTATATACTAGGCCTCCAATTATCTTTGGAGATAATACAAGTTCTCTTCATCTTGCAGCTAATCCTATCTATCATGCCAGGACCAAACACATAGAATTTCATTATCATTATGTGAGAGAGAAGTTGCTAAGCAAGGACATTCAGCTAACCTATGTGTCAACCAACATGCAATGTGCAGATTTGCTGACTAAAGCTTTGGATGGGACCAAACTTTGCAGGTTCAAATCTATGATTGGATTGTAGGATGTACTTGAAGATTGAAGATGAAGACTTAAGCCAAAATATTTGGCTTGAGGGGGAGCTGTTGGTGTAAATCACAAGCCTACACATTTGGCTTGGAAGTTATCATGAAGACTCTACATACATAAAGAACCATAGGAACATATGCTAGTGGTTAATTACCACTTTATCTCTTTTGTAAAAGTCAAAATGACTTGGAATCTTTTGTAATCACCTACCAAAGTGAGTCGTGGAAAAAGTAGCCTATTTGATTGAGAGAATATCTCCAAGCTTTTAGGACCTTGATCATAGGAAGCCAAAATTTGAATTTGAATTCAAATTTTTGCACATATCCTATAAAAATGTACTTGGAAAAGTCGCGGGTAGACACATCACTCCCGAGCTTCATTCTTATGTCATTGAGTGTGTGTGAGTACTACATCATAGTCTACACCTCTCTACACCATTAGGCAATGCTAGTCATGCCAATGAGATTGTACACAATTGTCAATCAATAGATACATTCACATCATTCATCTTTGTATTCTCTGCTAGTCTACTCCAAAGTCTGTCAACTTGTCAAGGGCATATCGCAGTCAATACACCACCATATGCAGTGATTCAAAGCTTCTGGGATTCAGCTCAAAGTCATCTACATGCTGACAAAGTTTGAAGTGATTTCATTCAGCCAATTCAGAGAAATCGTTGTCGAGGTGCTCACTGGTCTATCTCTGCTACAGTCCTAAAAAGTCGGGGGTATACCAAATCTTGCTAAATTAATTTCTCTTAGCATAGTTCATTATTTTACATCATTACACTTGCAAATGTTAGCTTACTAAGCTAATTGAATACCCCTATAAGGAATTGTATCAATTGCTACCGTGCTAGTCACACTGAGCAAAACATTGAGCAGGTGTCAAGACCAAAATAGAAGGTTTTCTTGACTTTGTGACTTCCAAAGTTATCTGTTTTAATTCAATCATTGCACACTTCATTTCCAAAGGACATAGGCCATTTCTTGGTGTCATTGGAAAGCTAAGGGAGTCTACTAATCAAGTCTGAAGCTAAAGAGGGCTGGTACTGTTGCTCTAACACAATGGTAAGTACCACGTTAAGAAGCTTCACCTCCTTAATTGTCAATCCGTGGGAGAGGTAGCAGTGATATGAAGATCGTGAACGTGAGATGATGTGAGAGTGAAGGTGAGAAGCACAAAGATGCACACACACATACACACACACAATGAAGAGACAAGCAAGACACAATGGAAGGTGGGAAATTAGCTCTATTACTCAAGAATGCTCTTACAAGCTCAAACTAGCTCTATGCTCACACTAATCAAAAATGAACCAACCCCAAAAATGAGCTCTCTAGCTCTTTTTATAGTTTCTAGACTAGTTTTGACCGGTTTCACATCTAGTGACCGGCCTAGTTAAAAATTAGGTCCTAGATGCTATTTGGAAGGGTAAACGATGTCTAAAAATAACAAAAATTGGTACGAGCATTCTACCTAAGCTCCTCAAGCTCGAGGACTCCTTGGCTTGCACAAAATGGAGCTATGGATTACAAAATGAGGTTTTCTATGATACATATGTTACAATTAGTGATAACAATCACTGTTGAATGTTTGGAGAATTAATAAGAAATATATTTGTTTGAAAAATTGATCCGCCTGGTTGATCCGCCTGGCTCCCTACTCCTTCTTTACATGCTTCCGTGGCGTCTGTGCCTCTGGCTGCTTCCAACACCCCCCTCCCTCTCGCTTCTGTCGTCCCTGACAGAACCTTGTTGTGAGGTCTGCCGGATGTAATTCTGTAGGAGGTCTTGAGCGAGGGTGTGCTCTGATATACGAATACCTCGGGCTAGATCAGCCTCGAGTTTCTCCCAGTCGATAGGTTGTGGCTCGTCTGGTGGTGGGAGCTGATAGTGTGTGGAGTACACCATTCGTTCACAGGCGAATAATTGCAATAAGTGTGTGGGCCTGCTTATAAATACCTCTGAATGGTACTCCCAAAAGCCGATGGTGAACATTTCTTCGAATGTCTGCTTGTAACATGCCGGCAGGTATTTGATTCTGCAGTGCCAGGCGTAACACACCCGTAGCGATGGCGTTGTGCTCATATCATAGACTAAATCAAAATTGCCATGCTCAAAGCCCGGGGTGTTTACATCGGGAGCCTTGATGCGTCGGAAGACTTTAAAGACCATCTGCATCATGTCAAAGATTTTGACAGTCATGTGCGCGGCAACATCATCCATATGTTTTAATCTAGGGAGCCAGTGGCGGATCGTCGCCATCATGTAGCCTACTGTGGGTAACTCGATTGGTGGCCTGAAATAGGGATAGTTCAGCCAGTCTTGGCACTGCTTATTGTTCTGTACTTTAATGGCGAAGGCAGTCCAAGAGCGGCGTCGTGGGACTGGTCCCCAGCATGGGTTAAATTTTAAATGCAGCGGCGCTTTTACCCATGTGCTCATCATCTCGGGATAGTTTTGCAATAAATCTCTGCGCCAGTCTGGTTGAAGGATTTCACCTCTCTGCGCCCTTGGTGGCAAGTCCTCTGGCTCGAATTGAGTGGCATGCGTTGGTTTCATACCTGTTTCTTTCTCTATGGTTAACTGGTATTCGGCCATTAACATGAAGTACGGTTTATATTGGAGCTCATGCCCAGATATGTATCGTCGCGGGGCCATTTGAGCAAAGAATGGTGATTGTAAAATTTTCTCTTCAATTATGGCCATGGCATGTAGCTGTGCCTCTACTCTGGCCGAGTGTGTCGTTCCGAGTTCTTCAACTGTCTTCATCCACGCGGGGGTAGGTAATTCATAGGTCATCTGGCCTTCGGCCGTGACACGTTCGCCTGGGATGGGTATCGGTTCATATGCCTCTTCGAATGTCTCCTCCACCGGGATAGTGACGGTTTCTTCCTCAGCTGGTAGCTCAGGTGGGGAGTCTGGCCTTGGTGGTGCTTCATAGACAGCAATTCTAGATTCAAGATTTATTACCTGGGCCCGGAGTGCGTTGAGTTCCTCTAAAATTTCAGGGGCAGGGTCCACAGGTGCTGGTAATTCTGCTGCTACTTGTTCTTGTTGTGTTGCTGGTTCTCTGAGCTGTAGCAGTTTGTGATCTTCCTTTAACTTTTGATGCTCTTCGTTCATACGATCATAGTCCTCGAGCAATCGCACGTGATCGTCTAGTAACATCCTCATCGATTCGGATGGGATAGCTTTGAATTTGCTCGGACTTAGTGGTTGGTCTGGATGGTCCAAAGCCGCTTCCAAGTTCTCTCTATTCTGCTCTTGGAGTCTCTGGTTCTCCTCTTTTGCTGCGGCTAAGTGTCTTCTTAGTAAGCCCATATTTCTAGTAAGCGTTGCATTGCGGACAGTCTGGGCTCTAAGTAGGTTATCCAAATCCGCGGTGACCTCTTTGGTTTTCTCCTCACTTTCTAGTTCTAACTTGTGATAGGCCTCTCGTAAATCTTGGTATCGGCTGTTCAGTGAGGCGTTCTCAATTGATAACGATTTAAGCTGCGTTTGTAATTCGTTCGTCGTTTTCTGCAGCTGTTGATAGTTGGTGCCGAGTGATGCAAACTCATCGCGGACTTGCGTCATGCATGCGAACATGTGTTGAAATGCGGTGTCTATGGTGGGCGATAGTAGTAGTGAAGTGCTAAATGAGGATGTAGTGGGAGTAGATGCAGTGGGAATGGGAAGTGGGGTTGGGACTGTGGATGCAGTGGTGATTGTGGAAAATTGTGAAGTGCCTAAATATGAGGGTGCTGTGAGTGGAGTGGGTGGTGGTGAGGTGGATGGTGATATGTCCATACCATTGGACGTGTTTAGTGTTGTGACTGTGAAAAGTGGTGTAATCGTGGGTGGTTGTGTAGGTGTGAATACGGGATTTACAAATGTAGAGTAGTTTACAGGGGGGATGGTAGGAGCACCTTGGTGAAACGGGGAAATAGGGGTTATGGTAGGTTGGGGAGGTGAGACTGGTGAGAAGTTTAGTGGGGTTAGGAAGGGGAATGGGGGTCTTAGAGGTGGGGGAAACGCTGGGAAGGATGAAGGGGTGAAGGGGTTAACATATGGATGCGGAGGGTTGGGTGTGGGCATGGTGGTATGAATGGGTAAGGAAAAGGTTGTGGCTATGTTGCTTTGTACAGGTGTGGATGTGGGGAAAGCCGGTGGGCGTGCGGGTGATACGGGATGGGTTGGTGAAAGATGAGGTGAGAGAGGAGTCGAAGGGGTGGATGTTATTTCGAGGATAGTATTGGTATGTACAATGGTGGTACGGGGTGGTGAATCTACAAGGATGGTTTCTGCGGTCAATGAACTTTCTGGGGCGAGGCGTGCCTCCCTAGCTTGTGCTGAAGATGGAGCTCCTGTTGGTACACGAATATACTCCCCGGGTTTTGAAAGTAGTCGCACTCGGCGGGGATCAAACTGTGGTAGTTGCTTTCTTTGTAAAAACCTGAGTGCTTCATGGGAGCCTACTGATTTGACTAACTCTCTGAACCCTCTGATGTATGCGTCTTCGAATCCCCCGGAGATGAGTTCCTGTTCAATTAATGCCTGGCTCTCCTCTTCAGTTAGCTTCTTTCGTGCCCAGACTTTCTCCATGGTGCGATATAATTTCTTTATAGCCAGTGTGTACGCTGCGGCTTCGAATGTCTCATCTTCATATGTGCTGGTGTCGCCGTGTGTGTCGGTTTGTTGGCCTTGGCCCTCTGTCTGTTCGTCATGTGAGCCCTGGCTGGCTTCATCGTCGCCTTCCTCGTTGTCTGTTTCGGTTCTCTCTTCTTCAGAGCTTGACACAGCTTGTCCCTGTGGCAAGTCTCGCGGCGTGGTAGGGTAGCTGGGACGTTCATATTCCTGGGAGAACAGTTGCGCTTCTGAATACTGGAATTCGTTTGAGAATGCATCGGGCATCTCAAAATCAAATGTCGTGTTTATGGGGTCGGCCTCCATATGTGGTATCGGGAAAGAAAACGCTTCCGCACCAATGGTGGTGGGAGCTTCTGCTGTTGTGGTGGTGGGTTCTGCGGTGGCAGCTGCCTGAGGTGCAGCGGTACTAGTGGTGGCCTCCGTAATCACTGGTCTGGACAACCGTATGCGAATAGGTTGTACAGTGGGAGCAGCTTCTGTCTGTGGTCGCTCTGGAGATGGTTGTGGTGATGGCGACTCTGGCACTTGAAGGCAGGGGATGGTGCCTCGCATGCGCTTACCTGCCCGTGTCCTACTGGGCTTCCTGGCTTTCTTCGTTGTGCCCTTGAATGCCTTCAGTTCTTCTCCTGTTAGTGCACGCTCAATTGGCAAGTCATAAGCCAAACACATATACACAATTCTAGTGAGCGCACAACATCCGTTAAGCACCTTCTTGCGCTCCCATCTGTGCTGTGCCAGATACATTTGATCTATGATCCAGCTTGCCAGATCAACTGTTTGAGGTCCCGTACATGCCAAATACAATCCGAACCAGATTCGTTTATGGGGCATGGTAAATCTGTCCTGAGCTGGAAATGCGAAATGTTGCATGCATATCCTGAGTGGCTTTGACAGCTCAGGTGTAATGGCCGAAATCTCCTCCCACTTCGTGACATCCCCACGTTTCATCGGTTCTGGAATCAATCTCTCTCGATCTGTGGGTGTGTGGGTTCCATGAATCTTGATGGCTGCTCTGATTAAGTCCTTAGAGAGATAAAATCTTTTGTAAGGTGGATCATCCACTAGAGTAGGCAATATGAAGGTTCCTGGGATGTCCTTATTCTCTGATGCCAGTAAGGTAGTGATTAAGTAATAGCACCTGTAAAAATCCGGTTTGGGCAGGGGGTCACTGAAATACTCTGTGAAGCCTGCTCTGGCCCAAACATGAGTTAAATCCTGGGTGCTCTGTAGGGCTTCAAACTCTCGGGAGAAAAACTGGTATTTTCCCCATGTGCGGTCATCAAATGTCAGAGAGGATTCAAATATAAAGTCCGCATCCGCAAGGGGTCCTGCGAGGCCCTGAAACCAATGAGAGTTCCTGTGAATTTTTTCGGTGTAGCCCATGGGTGGGTTGTCGATAGGCATTGGCCCTGGAAATCCCTGAAATTCCGGCGGTGGGGCAGTCGGGTGGGATTCTGCGCGTAGCACGTTGAGTGGTACTGCCGCTACACTGGGGCCTGCACCTGATGTTCCTTCGTCGGTTTGCATGGTGATTGGTGCGCTAGTGAGAAAGATCTGCTACAAAAGATTAACACATTAGCATGGAAATTAATTATGATCCCATTAAAGTGAGACCGCAATCCCTTTCCATAACTGATGCGTAACCCGTGTAGCCAAGTGCTGTGATGTGATTGATGCAATGTTTCTTGCAGCACTAGTGCAGGTCTCTAGACACCTATACGTTTCCGATCATGCATACCTTTCTTGATGAGAATACGAGTGATGTGTGATGATGGTGGGTGAATTTATACAAGGTTTAAAGGTTAGTGATTTAGTACAAGGTTGTATGTTAGTCGGGGGGGTAGTTTTATCAGACATGGGGTTAGGGGGAGACGGTTGGACAAGTTTCGGTATCCATTTCCTAAGGATCTTGGAGTGGGTGGTGGGTTTCTGCTGAGGGGCAAAGGGTGGTGTTGGGTGTGGTGGTATCGAGGGATGAAATGAGTTGTGGGGGTTATATATTACATGGCTTATGGGTTGAGCTATGATACATGGTTTGGGTACCCAAATCTGCGTGGGCGTGGGTCTATGGGTAAGGTACTTCTTGGCGATCCACATTTGTCGGATGCTCGGACCTGTAGAAGAAGGTCGAGAGGATGGTGGATATCGATTCTGTTTTTGTACTGCCTTTTTTTTGTCGATTTCTGCTTGGCTGGAGTTCTTTGGTGCTTTTTGTCCTTTTGGCACCCATATTTGTCTGGTGCCGCTTCCTTTGGGTGGCCTGAACTGCCTTCCTTGTTGTTTCCTCCGATACTGCAGTCGGTCTGGGTTCCTTTGTCGTGGTTGACTCTGTTGTTGTTGAGGTTGAGAGGTCGGATGGACACTCTGCTTTGGAAAAGAAGGGAGTTCCAACACTTGCGTGACCTGCCCATTAGGAAGTGATGCCTTATTTAACTTTAATCTAGGCCAGTCCGCAACAAGTTTGGAAGGATGAGCACCGCAGGGTGTCGTGCTCATTTGGCCGCTGATGCAACCCACCTGACCTCTGATTGTGCCCTTCTGCCCTTGCAGTTGGGTAACTGTCTCTTCTAGTTTGCAGGAAGTCCCAGGGAAGATCTCCTGTCGTCCTTCTGATTGACAACTGTCCATAGCCAAGCCCGAGTGGGTTGGTGTAGACGTACCGTGACTGGTCTGCCCAAAAATCTTCCTGTCTTCCATCTCATGCGTTTCATAGGGTCTAGGGTCGCAACCGTCAAGCGGAATGCCGTTAGGGAAGTCAAGCGGTATCACTCGCTTCTGCTCTAAGGTTCCAATCTGTAAGGAGCCTTGTCTAAGATTTAGGTCCACTGAGTGATCGTATAGCCAATCTTGGCCAAGGATTAGGGGTTCTATCAGGTCGTCATCATGGCACACTAGTAGCTTCGCTGTCATGGTCATATCCTTAATGAGGATAGGAAGGTCCACCTCACCCATGCAAGGGGTTTCCATGCCTCCTAGGCCTATGAGGTATGCCTCAATTGGCCGCATTTCTATTCCTGAAGCCTTATAGTGGGACCATCTAATCGCACCAGTCGCAGCACCCGAGTCAATTAAAGCCCTGAGTTCTTGGCTATGTTTACCGTGCTCTAGCCTAACTGTAATGAATGGTCTCCTGTCCACTATGCTAGGATGCGTGGTTGACTTTACTTGACACATGGCCATGGGATATCTGGGTGATGTTTCCAGATGGTTATAATGTTCTCTCCCTAGTCCTTGTCTTCTTAGCTTCATGCGCTTAATGCGTTCTATGGCTTCTGCCTGAGCTTCGGCTCGTATTCGGTTTTCTTCCTCCTTACGCTTCTTTGCCAACGTGAGTCGTCTAAGCATATCCTCCGTAAGAGGTTCTTGATATAACCTGACTCTACAGCCACTAATGTAATTAGGCATTATATCTCCTTCTAGGGTGGCTAACTGTACTGCTCCACTAGTCGAGAGTCTGTTAATGATCATAGGTCCATAACCTCGCTTTTCTAACTTGCGTGCATGCTGTTTCAGCGTATACACTAGAACTAAATCTCCTTCTTTTAGGCCTTTATCTTTCACATGTGCATCAAAATATGCTTTCTGTCGCTTCTTTGCTGCGTATATTCCTGCTGCTGCCTTTAGCCTGGTTTCTCCTAATCGTTCCAAGTCCATTATTCTCGCTGATAATTCATGGCCGGTCCACTGATGTTCTTGTGCAACCTTAAGGGTCGGTATCAAGAAGTCCAAAGGAAGCACTGCATTCTGACCAAAAACCATATGAAAGGGAGTTGCATTGAGTACGGTCTTGTAGGCCACTCGATATGCCCAAACAGCGTGGTGTAGCTGTTTGTCCCAATCTGAACGTTTAGTGTTCACGAGTTTCGTCAGTACGGTACAAAGTATCTTGTTAGTGCTTTCAGCCTGACCATTGGCCTGAGGATGATATGGTGCAGATTTCTTGTGAATCACCATAAAATCCTGTAACAAATATTCAATGACTTGGTTTAGAAAGTGAGTGCCTCGATCGCTCACTAACTCTATAGGCAGTCCATATCTTGTAAAGACATTTTCAAATAAGAATTTTGCAGTCGTGTGAGCATCATTCTTCTTTGTGGCTTTTGCCTCTACCCATTTCGTCAGATAATCTGTAGCAACAATAATGTATTCCGCATGTGTACCTTTTGCAGGGGGGTTAATGGGTCCTACAAAGTCTATACCCCACTTAGAAAATGCACGTCCGCCCATCATGGGTTTCAATGGCATTTCATCTCTGCGAGTAGGAAACTGAGTTCTTTGGCACACGTCACATCTCTTTACATAGGTATGTGCATCCATGTGAAGAGTGGGCCACCATAATCCTGCAAAGAGAATGGCTTTGATTATCCTATCTGGTCCAAAATGACCTCCTGCAACACCTTGGTGTGCAGTCTCTAGTATGCTCAGATAATTGCTCTCATGAACACATTGTCTTAGATATCCATCTCGTCCTCTTTTGTATAGATTATCGCGAATAAGTGAATAGTCTTGAGCTTCCTGCTCTAGACTGCGTTGTCGAGCTAAGGTCATTCCTTGAGGGAATGTGTTCGTCCTCAAGTAAGTCACTAAAGGTTCACTCCAGTCTGGTGTGAGAGACACGTGATACAATGTAGCATACTCTACTGGTGGTCTTTCACAACAAACACTGCATTCCTTACACAACTTGTAGACATCTGCTTCCATCGTAGGCCAATATACTCCTAATCTATGCAGAGTCTGTAGTGTTCTATGTTTTGAATGATGTTGCTTTAGTGCACCTAAGTGTGCTAATTGCAACCAATTCGCATGTTCTGATTCATCTACACAACAAGCAAGAATCTTTTGATTATCTTGTTTATATATGCTTCCTGCTATTATTTGGTATCTCTGAGACTTGGTAATCTCTCCTTCTTTGATCTTTATCCTAGGACTCTTGGGTCCGTATGTCAGAATAGGGACTAACGGCTTAGCCCATTCTGGTGCTATCTCAAGGTTAAACAAGTATGCATCTGGTAGATCATCCGCTACTCCTTGAGGAGCTTCTCCTGAGGTTAATCTTGAGAGGTGGTCAGCTCTAAGATGCGTCTTTCCTTTCCTGACTACTACTTCAAAATCATACTCCATGAGTAATAGAAACCAACGTATCAATCGTCCTGTGTTACATGGTTTGTTGACTAAATATAATAGGGCTTGATGATCTGTAAAGAACTTGAATTTGTTGGCCAACAAGTAGTGCCTAAACTTCTTTACAGCGTAGATCATCCCTAATCCTTCTCGTTCCGTCGTGGTGTAATTTCTTTCTGCTGCGTTCAGTTGTCTGCTAGCGTAAGCTATGGGGAGATCTATGTTACCTTCCTCCGTGGGTTGTGCTAACACACATCCTATGGCGTAATTGGATGCATCCACATGTACATGGAATGGCTTACTCCAATCTGGGGTAGTCAATATAGGTGCTGAGCACAAACGTCGTTTAAGTTCATTGAATGAATTTTCACATTCATCTGTCCACTCAAAATTGGTCAAAAGAGAGTACAGAGGCTTGGCTATGATTGCATACATGTGTATGAATCTCCTATAATAACCGCAATGGCCCATAAATGCCTGTACCTCTTTCACATTAGTTGGTCTAGGTAATTCTGCAATTACCTTCACCTTTTCTTCATCCGTGGAGATTCCATTTTTTGACACGATGTGTCCTAGAATTTTGCCTTGTCTGACCATGAAAACGCATTTTTCTGGGTTCAAACAAACCTGATATTCTCGACATTTGTCAAATATTCGTCTTAACTCGGGGATATGTGTCTGTCTTACATTTGAATGCGCACATAGGTCATCGACATAAACTTCCAAGCTTTTGCGTAAAAATTCCTTAAAAACATGACACATGAGTCGCTGGAAAGTAGCGGGTGCATTTGTTAAGCCAAATGGCATCACACGAAATGCAAATATGCCCCATTCTGTGGCAAAAGCCGTCTTGTGTTGGTCTTCTGGAGCAATGGCTACTTGGTTATAGCCTGAGAATCCATCAAGAAAGCTGTAAACTTCCTTGCCCGCAACTCTTTCCAATAGATGTTCCGTAATAGGAAGAGGATAGCTATCTCTAATCGTGGCGGCATTAACTTTTTTAAGGTTAATACACACACGCAATTTTCCATTCTTCTTGGGCACGACCACAATGGGGGATATCCATTCGGTATGCTCAATTTCGTAGATAAATCCTGCTTCTATCAAGCGATCTATCTCCTCTTTAATCTTCGCAGCGTAATTATCATTGTACGTGTAAGGTTTCTGTTTTGTCGGTTTTGCATCTGGAGTCATAGGGATTCTATGAGAACATATATCTGGATCTACTCCTTTCAAATCTTTGTAACTCCAAGCAAAAACATCTCTATATTCGCGCAATAGGGCCACTAGCTCTTCTTCTTCTTCAGTCGTCAAATCATGCCCTATGTATGTACATTTTTCTTCTTCTCCTTCTATGGCAACTATGACTTTCTTGGTTTTCTCTCGGTTATCATATACTTGTCCGTCATTCACCTTTCTATTGGGCATCCGTACCATAATCCTTCTATCGTCGATTTCATATTTCTTGAAGTTCTCGGGTACTTCAAACAAAGATTCTTCTTTTTCTGACATGGTTTCTTTCTTCTTTCTTTTCTTACCTTCACTCTTAGTGGTCACTTCCGTGGCTAACCTTACCTCGTTCGTAATTTCCTCGTGTCTCTGAGTGTGCGTCTCTACCTCGTAGAAATATTCTTCCTCTGATGCAAACGGTGGGTCCATGAGAATTGATTCTAAATCAAAATCGCTTGCATCCTCAAATGCATCAGTGTCTGGTTCACACTCTTCTAAAATTGCATCGCCCATGATTG
Source organism: Ceratopteris richardii (assembly GCA_020310875.1). Classification (NCBI taxonomy): domain Eukaryota; kingdom Viridiplantae; phylum Streptophyta; class Polypodiopsida; order Polypodiales; family Pteridaceae; genus Ceratopteris; species Ceratopteris richardii. The sequence continues at coordinate 102,060,562 of CM035431.1, forward strand.
GCTCTATCGTAAAAACTGAAATGTCATAGCCATCCTCGTCACAGTGGGGTGTCCATTGTTCTTCATTGATGGCTACATCCATGGTTGCTAGGATTTCCGCCCAACCATGGGGTTCAAACTCCTCGTCTGGGAATACTACAGGTGCGTAGGCTGGATCTTGAAGGGTTCGTGGATGTTGTTCCGCACCTAAGGTCCTTGCTTCTAATCTTTCTTCCTCTTGTTTGGCTACTTTACACATCCATAAATGGGTATCCTCATGCAACCAAGAAGGATCTGATTCTACTGAGTGCACGGATTCCGTCTCTTCTGGTGTCTTATGGATGGTATTCCATTGTATTGGGGGTACATCTCTGTGTGAATAGTCCTTAAGATTGACTTTAGTAGTCACTCCTAAATGTTGCAAGTACAAAGAATTAGTTCCCCAATCTTGTACAATTTGCAACTGACGCATGAATGGTCGTCCCAATATCATCTCAGACGCACGATTTTTCGCAAAGTCACACATGGCAAAGGTATGCTCAAATTCTACACCACAAGTGGTGAGAGATATGCCTTCTAGTAAGCCTAACGGTTTTTCTATGTGTCCATCAGCCATTTGTAGCTTCATCCTAGTGGGTCTGAGTGCTGGCTTACCCCAACGTTTCCACAAAGCGGTGGTAGCTATGGCTACTCCGGCTCCTGAATCTAAGATGGCTTTCGTGGTGTAGCCCTGATGGGTTATTGGAAGATATGTGTTACCTTCCTCTCCTTCGCTTACGTCTCCAATATTTTCCATGGGTATCTCTGGTACCTTCTTATGTGATCCTATCTGAGAGGGTGTGGTAGCTAGCTCAGGGAATTGATTTGCTACGTGCTTCCACAATTCTGGTTTTACCTTTAACAACTCCTCTAGAGTAAGATTACACTGTACTTTAGTGTTCTTGACCACATCCGTGTTCCTAGGGATCACTGATTCTTCATTCCTCACTATTATCGTGGGTGCTCTCATACTAATAGACTTAGCTTCCCAAGGTCCCGTGAACTGAGGTAATTCTTGTAGAGAATTAGATTCAAATCCTGTGGGTTCACTCAGTTGTTCCACCTCTACATCATCGTAAATAGAGGGGATGTCTTGGGGAAATTGTTCCTGCAAGTCGTTTATTTCTTGAATAGGAGGATGAGTTCCTTGTTCTTTTCTCCATTTCTCTTCTTGGATTTCTCTTAAAAATTCATGTGAGTACCTATGTATGGAAGACAAATTGTCTTGGCTTTCTGTATTGGGTACTTGAGACAGGGATGGTGCATTCCTTTCCTGTGTCTCTGGAACAGTAGGGTTCCTAGACTGATCCTTTTTCTCTTTGCTTTCTATCAAGTGCTCTAGCCTCTCCATTAGTCCTTGAAAGTGTAATTCCGGTTTTGCCATGTTATTCCAATTAAGATATCTAGAGGCTTCAAACAAAGCTTGTGCTAATTCTACCATTTTCATGCAAAGTTTAGTTCTCTCAATTTCTAGATCAGCTCGAGGGTAGTTTTTACTCATTTCGGTGACTTGAGGTCCCTCTTTTATTCTAGCCTGATACGCACGAAACATCATGTCTAGATCTTCCGGTATGGGTTCCGCTAATTCTTGTGAAGCTGGGATTTCTGAGCTGGGATTTCTTGGTTTAATTCTTGTGAAGCCAATTCTTGTATTTTGGCTCTAGATTCCCTTAAACTTCCTTCCAACTCACTTATCTTTTTACTCCATTTTCTCTTTATTCTTTCTCTGGAATCTTTCCAAGATTTCGTCTTTTTACTACTCGATTCTGCCACTTCACTAGTTTCGGCTACTTTCTCTTGATTATGCTGTTGGTTTTGTAAGAGCACCTGGGCTCTGGTTATAGCTTGGATAGGCACGTACGTAGTATTGGATCCATCTGCATTATTTACAATACCTATCACGTTGATCGGTGTCACATTTGTAGTGTTAACTGGGTTCTTAGGACAATCTTTGATTATGTGCTCTTTGCCACAATCGGCACAAAAGCCTTGTATGTTATAGTACTGTGATTGCCTTGCTATTGGGGGATGTGGACAATCCTTAATGAAATGATCTCCTTGGCACCTAAAGCATGGTCCTCTAGGGCCTTGTGGTCTCTGTTGTCTCAATTGGGGCCGTGGGTTTGGGTTTGTGTACATCACATTAGCATAGTCTGGCTCCCAACTAGGTTCCATTGGTGGACTATCATAATGATATGTCTCCACATGCTCTGGTGACTCCGTGTAATAAGCGGGTGGACTAGTTACATGAGTAGAGTCAAAACTGTTTGAGTTCGGGTCACTTTCGGTGATCAGGGGTGAAGAAGGCACTAAGGCCCTACTTAGGTTCTCTTCTGCAGCAGCGTATTTGACTGAGATGACATTCGCTGGTGGGGGTGGCTGCTGAGCTAAAACGGGTTGAGGTCTCTGTTAAGCCTGGTACGGGTAGTTCTGGGGAGGTCTATAGTAATAAGGCTGAGCATTGTATTGGCCTTGATACCTACCTGGCTGCTGGTATGTTTGCGGGTAGTTCTGTCTCACGGTTTGTTTGTTGTATGGGCAGTCCTGAGCCGTATGATTCGTGTATCTTCTCTCAATTGTGCAATATTGGCCACTAGGGTTGGCTTGAGGTTGAGGTGCATTGGGACACACGTTTGCCAAATGATTTCCACCACAAGTGTAACAACGTACATTCGTTGGTAGCTTGGGCACCTGTTTACTAGAAACTCCTAGTTTTTGGGCCACTTTTTCTGCTAGGTCCTCTATCGAATTAGACAATTTTGTGGATGCTAGAGAAGAACAATCTGAGTCCTTATAGACCTTTGAGAGTTCTAATTCCTCTCCTAGGTTATCCTCAATGTCTATACATATTCTTACACACTCCTCTAGTGTTCTGGGTTCCTTTAGGTACACATAGGAGCGTAGTTTAGCGCTCAACAAGCCATCTAGGAACAGTGATACCTGTTTGGCTTGTGAGGGTAGCTCTTGCATTGGACATCGTTCGACATATTGTCTGAACCTACGTCCTGCCAGTCTAACTGTTTCCTGAGGGGTCTGTTTAAAGCTATGAATCAAGGAAGACGTGTCATGTCTAATCCCACTTTTAGAGAATTCAGTGATGAATGACTCTAAAAAGTGATGGATGTCTCTAAATTGCCTTTGTTGCAGTGGTTGGAACCAAGTTAAAGCGGTATTCTTTAACGTTAGTCCAAATGCGTTGTACTGAGTGAACATGTCCTCGACTTGTTCTGCTCTTAGTACTTGCTTGAATTCTGCGACGTGGTCATAGGGATCTCCTCTCCCATCAAAGTAATTTTTCATTGATTTCACTAATTGTGTGGGCCTCAATACTCTTGCGTGCTCGCGTGGTCTAGGTAGAGGAAAATCATCTCTACCACCGGGTATTCCATGTTCTCTTTGTCTATCCGTCCTATTAGTGTTCGTGGTTGTTCTATCTCTCCCTATGGGGTGATTGAAGCTTACTTCCGGTCTCTCGTGATTTCCTTCTCTTTGATTTCCATGGGCTGAGGATGTTCCTGCCCCTTGTTGATTTGCATTCATGTTTGTTCTGGATGGAGGGAATATCAATTCACCTCTCCAAGTGTAGGTGTTTTTAGCGCGCTCAGGCACCACAAAGACTCTTTCTGAAGTCTGATCCAGGTATACAACCTTTCCAGGTGTATCTGGGTCCTTGAATTCATAGATTGTAATGATGCCTACCTCACCAGGGTTTTCCTTTCTGTACCTCCAAAAGGCTTCATCTGTCTCTCTATTTACAAACAACTCGGTGCTCCTGTTATCTTGAGGGATCCATTCTGGGATGATTACTCTTGTCAATACGGATTTCCCTCTAGGTGTCCTAGGTTCTTCTAACGGTTCTTTTCCTTGAAATTTCGCTTCCGTCTCTAATTGAATTGTGCCAAACTCATTAGTATCGTTGGGCTGTGTACTTAGGATGTACATGGTTCCTTCTTTGTCTATGTAAGCGTCTCTCTCAAACTTCACCACTGGTCTTTCCAATCCAATGGGTTGATCAGGGTTGTGCAGTTGCACCACTTGCCTTCGCAAACCATCCTCATAGATGCGAGCACCTAGTCGGTTGGTTCGGAGAAACTCTAACTGCGTTCTATAGGGTCCTTCTGGTTTTTCTAGGTATGCTACATGGGACCCTCCTGGTCTGTCTGTGCTAAATGCCATTTCTGATTCACTAGTTTCTGAGCTCTCGTAGGGATAACTATTATTCAATTGCTGAGCCCAAGATCGTGCAGTGGTTCTTACACTAGCCTCTGATGATCTAAGGCTTCGTCGGTCCGACTTACCTATATGTTTGCCTGATCTAAGGTTCATTAATTTCCTTCCTTGCACGCTCAATTACACCCTTAGATCGTCAATGGTTCTTTGTGATTAATTCTTGGTTCTTTTTAATTTTTCTTTGGATTCTTGTCTTAATATATGCGTCAGGAATTCGACTTTCGTGATGATTTTAAGTTTTCGTTCCGTCAGACTTATATTCTTTTCTTTAGGTTTTCGTTTCACACACCTTTACTTTAAGTCTTAAACTTGAAAGAATCAGGTATCTTGAACTTGAGGCGTTCCTATCCTCTTAAATCCACAACTACCGTTTAGCCTAAGCTAAGAATTGACTGAGGGGGTTGAGTAATCTTCCAACCTCAAGTCGGCTTTTCTGGTTGCTCTGATGCCCTGTTGCCCAAGAAGCCGTGCTTCCCAAGCTCTGCTGTCTTCGCTGCCTCGCTTGCTTGCCTTTGATTGCCTTTGCTAGACCTGGAAAAATTCCAATATTAGACCAATTCACAAGATGATCAAACACTTGAGTATATACACCTTTTAATCCCTTCCCTTTTTGCCCAAATTTTAATGTGTGCCCCCTGGCTTCCTAGTCCCAAACTGGGTGAACCTCAAAATAGCTTATCCAAAAATAGATGTATTCTTTATGAAAAAAACAGTTGAGGTCACGTAGTACTCGTCACGAGCTTTCTAACGAGCTATTAAGCTCAAAAAACGGACTTCGGATGAGAAAGTTATACGCGTTCAGGCCCTGGGGGGTAAAAACTGACAATCCAATTTTTCTTCTAATATAGGCTAAGGGGTCTCCTATGAGTCTAATGGTCCAAAAATTTTTCAAAAATACCCTCAAAATTGGTCAAAAATTGGAGTCCAAAATTTGCGATGGGGGTGGACAATCGCGATGGTCTGGGACCGTCGCGATGGTCCGAGCGAACCGTCGCGATGGCGTGGGATTTGGACAATCGCGATGGCCCGAATTGAACGATCGCGATGGCCCGAAAAGGCGAACCGTCGCGATGGCGTGGAAATGGACCGTCGCGATGGTCCGAAAAATGAACCGTCGCGATGGCGTAGTCAGGCGGACAATCGCGATGGCGTAAGGTTGAACCGTCGCGATGGCCCGATCAAGTGGACAATCGCGATGGCGCGAGTCAACGGTCAACGGGGAACAATCGCGATGGTCCGAAGTGAACCGTCGCGATGGTCCGCGATGCGATGGCTTGAGCCAATCGCGATGGTCCGATTTTGGGCTGTCGCGATGGTCCGAAAAACGAACCGTCGCGATGGTCTATAGGGACACGTGGCACTGTCGTGGCGATGGCCTGAGCCAATCGCGATGGTGCGGGGTCCACTGGACAATCGCGATGGTCCAAGTGAACCGTCGCGATGGCTCAAGTGAACCGTCGCGATGGTCCGAAAAAGCGAACCGTCGCGATGGTCCGGCCGAGCCGTCGCGATGGCGTGAGCCTATCGCGATGGTGTGACACAATCGCGATGGTCCGAGCCAATCGTGATGGTCCACCAAACAACGAATTTTCAAAATGTAATTGTGGTTCCGTGAATGCGCAAGTATCGCCTATCTAGTGGTGTGGTCGCCTATCTCAAAAACCGAAAATTGCAGACCATCGCGATGGTCCGCCCTACTCGGAAATCTCTGACAGAAAGTACATTTTTTACCTTTTGGAAGCTTTCCTGATGCTCTGAAGCTCTGTACCTGCAAGAAAACTCAAGAAAAAGCAAGCACATACAATCGCAAAAACTCTCTCTCGCTCTCTCGCATGCACAAATGAGGGGAAATGAGGTGAATGGGTGGATATGGTGAATTTTCTGATTTTTTTGGAAATGGAGATGATGATGCGATGATGAAGATGGAGTATGGGGAAGGTGAAAAACACTAAAAACTAAGTAAAAACAACAACAAAAACTGAAATTTTTACCTTCCAACGCCACTTCTTGCTATACTCTTACCATCACACATTCGTCCTAGACTCGATCCCCGGCAACGGCGCCAAATTTGGTGTTGCTCTAGCACAATGGTAAGTACCACGTTAAGAAGCTTCACCTCCTTAATTGTCAATCCGTGGGAGAGGTAGGAGTGATATGAAGATCGTGAACGTGAGATGATGTGAGAGTGAAGGTGAGAAGCACAAAGATGCACACACACATACACACACACAATGAAGAGACAAGCAAGACACAATGGAAGGTGGGAAATTAGCTCTATTACTCAAGAATGCTCTTACAAGCTCAAACTAGCTCTATGCTCACACTAATAAAAAATGAACCAACCCCAAAAATGAGCTCTCTAGCTCTTTTTATAGTTTCTAGACTAGTTTTGACCGGTTTCACATCTAGTGACCGGCCTAGTTAAAAATTAGGTCCTAGATGCTATTTGGAAGGGTAAACGATGTCTAAAAATAACGAAAATTGGTACGAGCATTCTACCTAAGCTCCTCAAGCTCGAGGACTCCTCGGCTTGCACAAAATGGAGCTATGGATTACAAAATGAGGTTTTCTATGATACATATGTTACAATTAGTGATAACAATCACTGTTGAATGTTTGGAGAATTAATAAGAAATATATTTGTTTGAAAAATTGATCCGCCTGGTTGATCCGCCTGGCTCCCTACTCCTTCTTTACATGCTTCCGTGGCGTATGTGCCTCTGGCTGCTTCCAACAGGTACAAAGCAGGTTTTAGCAGTACCTACTCAATCTCTTGGATCATCCATCCATCTTTCCCAACATTCATTTCATAGGAACTCTAAGTAACATTGATCATTTGAGTGAATAGAGGTATCTAAAAGCATACTTATGAGGCCACTTATGATTCAAGCTACATAGGGAAGGTTTGAAGTTATCCCATTAGTGGTATGAGAGCAACACCAAGGAACTAAAAAAGCGATAGAAGAAGCTACTGAAGCATTTCGAAGAAGAGGAGCTATTGATTGGATTTCAAAGGCATATATAAAAGTAGAAGGAAGCCTCCTAAAGATGAAGCAAGGAATCAATCACGTATTCCTTGATACTCTCAAAGTATATGGTAATTTCATCAATTTATATCAGTGCTCTTGCATCAAATGGCTTTAAAAGAGTAAATTAGAGAACACCATGTTAGAATATAGCACCGAGATTGAAAATCTCGATAAAAAAACTATATGGAAGTTTAGGATGTGTAATTTTCTCATGGGAAAGGGATTATTGACTTGTTAGTGGAAGAAATTTCAATCCTAAACGTGGGGATAATCCAACTTTTAATTCATTGAGAATCTTTAGGGAATTGAATGTGAGAGAAGAGGGTTATCTCCATCCCATCTTAACATATTAGTAATCCAATGATAGGAAATATTCAAGACTTCAACGCTTCAATAAATGTGTGGGAAAATCTAGAGAATTTATACTTGTTCAACCACTACTAGAAAAATCCAATTAAAAAACAATCTCAATAATATGAGGAGGACATTTGGTAGCAAAATCAATGAATATATTTTGAGGTATAAAGAGGTGAGTGATGCGTTAGGATCAATAGGTTATCACATAGATGATGAAGAGATAGCTATATACACATTAAATAGACTTATAGATGATGAGAAGTGAAGGCTTTCACCAATTTTTGTATATTTTAGAGACAATCTTCCCTACTTTGAGCAATTAATGGCCTTGATGGTGACTAAAGATATCAACATTGGAGGATCAAAGGCAAAGAGAAATGAAGCCTAAGCATTTTATGCAAGTAAAGGAAGAGGGAGAGGAAGAAATTAAGGCAAGGGTAGAGGAAGGCAAGGGTAGAGGAAGGCAAGGAAGAGGAACAAATAGAGATTGTGAGCCTTTGGACCAAAACACACATGCTTGGGAGTAATCTCTTAGAGTCCATCTGATCGCCAATGTGCACTCCAAGGTTAGATGTCCTTGGATTCGAATCCACATGGATAGGATACTTGACAAGCGCTCCTCACATTTCCCCCCTTGGCCTAGAGGTATGTAAATGTGTGGATTTGGTTGGGTGGATATGCGTTCTCTCTTCTCTTTAGTGGTCTAGGCTAGTTTATTAAGTAGTCTTGCTAGTTAGTTTACTTATAGGAATTGTTGATTATAGAAAATTGTACTTAGAGCCAACTTTATTTCTTGATTTGGCTTTATGTTTTTAGATATCCTCTATGAGCTATTCGGGATTTATTAGTTCCGTGAGTTCTTAGACACTAGAGTCCATAAGGGATCTTTTAATCTTACCTCATAGAGGAACAAAAGGATCTTCATATGAAGCTTCCCCCCCTGGAAAGGAAAAGGTAGAAAGAAGGATCCCTCATGGATTGTGTGGGTGTCCAAGCAGGGGCCTGAGATACCCAGACATGTGGCACACAAGTGTGGACTTAGCAAGAATAGCTTGAGAACTCAAATTCTCACTCATCATCTTGAATGAAAACAACTGAAAGATCATGCATTCATGTAGTCCCTTTAGATGTAGCTGAGTGCACATATGGGATTATAACTTGAGAAAGCAATCACTCGATGAGTTGTGAGAAGTTTTGTTTATGAAGAACACCCAAGAGCATTTTCCAAGATCTCTACACATAGTCTGTTACAAACTTCCATGACTTTCTTGGTGCTTCCTTTAACTCTTCTTCTAAAAAGGATGAAACCATTCCATATGCGAAACTTGCCCATGAGCATCAAGATATTCACTTTTTCTATGTGATTGAAGTCATCAAAAATCAAAGAAAGGGGTGACATCTCTACTTAAAAAATCAACACAAAGAAGCATGGAGCTTGATGGAAAAAGTTTGGCATCATCACGTCCAATCTCAACAAGGAGTCGATACCCATGAAAAAATGGTTTTTAAGATGGCAAGGGAAGTAACTTTTATTGCTTATTATTTCCTTGCATACTTTATTTTTTCCATTACTTGCGTGAATGCATTAAATACGTATACTACTTGAAGTAAGGGAGCATACAATGGAAATGGTTGCAATTTTTTTGCTTTAATTTAGTTTTATGCCAAGAATTTGAGGAATTATGGCATATATTATTACGTATGTGATATGGTAAGAATAAGATGTCCATATATAGTTTCTTTTCATGAAAGAAAATACAATTATCGATTCAAAAATATCTAAAAAATTAATGATTCATGCATACTTTCGGCACACAAATATGTGGATGCATGAAGAACAACCACTGGAGGAGATGGGAAACACATGATGGCACAACCATGAAACTGCAATTTCCATGTATAAAATGGACAAACATCCCCATGCAAAATGCAAAGGACACAAAAGATGTTTGAAGCTATAATGGAGATAAATATTATTTCCTATGAATGTATGTATGTATGCATGTATGTATGTATGTTTACATGTGTGCAATGACATATTTATTTCTGTTTGTTTTTATTCATGTGCACATATCTAGGAAAACGTTTCCTAATGTGTGCATGTGTGTGTGTATGTGTGTATGTATATGTGTGTATGTATGCGTGTGTTTACAAGTCTATGTATTTGTATATGCATATAAAGATCATGTGTGGGCATTTGTTGATAACAGTTTCATGCAAGCTCATGTAGTGGAATGAAGAGTTAGAGAGATAATAAATACTCAAGAAGAATATTGATCAGATAACTTACAAGACATACCATCATATGGGAGAAAGAAATCAATTCATAAGAAACATTCATACAATTCTAATTGAGAATAATGAAAAAGATACAAGTAACCAATTCATAATTGATCATAAAGTTGCCATAATAATAATCATCGAAATCCTCCTACAACCATGTATTTAGAGCCTCCTCCAAGCATGTATGTAGAGCTTCCACTAAGCATCTATGTAGAGCCTCCTCTAAGGTGAGAGAAGAATCACCACCAAGATGTAGAGATAGCCTTCCAATATCTTAATTTCCTCCAAACTCCAACGCTAGCTAGAGCCCTCCTCAAGATTGGGACTTCTTTGATTGATGATGAAAAGATAAGATGATTCCTGAATATGATCCAAAGCCTTGCTTATATAGTTAATGTGGTCCATAAAAGCATCCACATAAAATCTATGAAAAGCATGCGATTCTTTTTGCATTCACATTCTCTGCTTTTGATTTCTATTTTTACGTTGATGCTTTTTATTTGTTTTGTTTTGTTTTATTTATTTTATCTTTTAGTCCTTTTGCTTTTGGATTACGTTTTTTCACACTTATATGAGATAGGTTCGTATGGAATTACAAGGGTTCAAGTCCACTATGGTTTTATTCATGTGTCCATGAGCATATAATGGGCTCATAAACAAGAGATTGCACATTTATGGGTGTGCCCATTGTCAAGTTTATGGGTTCACACTAGAGATTTTATGGTTCACACGATTTATGAATGGCTAAAGTATGGGTTTACATATGTGTGTATACATATTTATAAATTTATTCATATGATTTTCCACGTGTGTAAACATGCATACAAAATTATAGGGCTTCTAGTACAAGATTGTCCATACATATGAATTTTCCTATGGGTGTAGAATATCATCTTCATGAGCGAATTTCCATATGTGTAACCTTAAAGGGGTTTAGCTCCAAAGTAGTATAGAGAGGGAATCTCTACAACATTTGCCCCTACCAAACCTACACATTGTCCTCAATGGGCCAATCCTATAATCATTTTATTGCTTCAAAGATAAAGTATTGAATATGAAATCATTTGTCAAGTGCATGGGAAGATAAGTATTGTGCCTATGCAAGGTTGTATAATGTAGCCCTATCAATTGCATACTTGAAAATGCATGGAAAAAGATATGGTGCAAAATATAAGGTATTTGGTTTTGTAGAGGAAGCATGTGTTTCATGTGCAAGTACATAAATCCTTTCCATCACTCAAAGTGCATAGGGAAAGCTCAAAACATGCCTCGATGCAAGGTCATGTAGGGAGACCCTATCATATATACTTTAAGTGCATTTTTCAAATAATCATGGTGCAAAAGGGGTAAGAGGATGTCGATGATGAGGTACTTCAAAATTTTTTATGTTTGGTTTTAAATTGGATGTGAACCTTTTTTTTTACAAGTGCAACTAGATTGTGCAAGCTAAAGAAATAAACATATGCGTATATACATTGGTTTATGCATACTCTAAATGCAAAATAGAATCAATATTGTGCAAATAACGGAGAGTAGAAAAAGAAGACTAAAAATGCATTAAACTCAACACTCAAGTCTCACTCCTCAATCAGAAAAATCTCTAAAATCACTCAAAATCTATAGATTTTCTCTATCTTCACGCATAGACTTGTGAAGAAGGTCCTCCAAGTTTTTTTCTTGTTTCATAGAATCATTAAGCATTAGTAGGAAAAAATACATTTATTTTTACATAGCTTCCTCACTACAAATTCTCTCATAAATTCCTAGAAAACATTTGTTTCACAAGAACCCTTCATAGCTCATCTTTGGTACCTATTCATCATATGGCAGCTATTTGCCTATATCAAACTCAAAAACATAATTAATCATTTTTCATAAACAAAATGTAATGCAAAGCTATACAAAACTTTTTATTCCTCATCAGAAGATGTATCATCCTTGTTGTCATGTTCATCCATAATTTCTTCATTTGATGGAGATTCCGGTATCTCTTCAAAATCTTCATAATCATTACCTTCTTGTCATTTGAACAACTTTACTCGTTTCCTTGGAAAAGGAACTTTAAAAATAGTATTATTCGGTTCCATCAAAACATATGTATTATTATCATTCACTTTGAAAACTATGTATGGACCAAACCACTATTTCATTAATATTTGCTCGCTTCATATTGAGTATCAAACAAGCTACCATTGACTAAAACCGAATCTCCCTCTTGTATCTTCTTTGCATGCATAGAGTGTCATTTATCAAAATAAAGTTTGTTTTTTTATCTTGATTCTTTAATTTTTTGGACTGCTTCATCTAATTTCTAATTTCCCTATTATAATTGTTGCGATCTTATACTTAACAACTCGTCTGTTGTCATATTATCAGTCCAGGGAAGTGATGTTTAAATTAAGATTTGATTATGAATTTGAAAAATTTGCTTTTGGAAGAACATTAACTCAAGACGCATGTAACCTACGGTACATGTACATGTCATCATATTTGCCCAAAGTGCAAATGGTAAGTATCTGGGGCATTGTTTAATATCTCTCTTACATGCTTTAGCTTCTAACAATAGTTTGCAAACATTATACGTGGTCTTAGAGCAAAGTGCATGACCTTCTACATGATTGGTTAAATCTTCTCGTGCAAGCATGATATAACACATTTTACCAATTTTGTTAGGCATGGTTACAAGATCTACTACCCACTTGTAATGAATACAAGGTGGATATGTAGGATGTAAAGGATCTCTATGCTTGACCGATGAATCAAGTTGACAAATAGAACATACAAACATAATTATTAATATCAACATACATCCTAGGCCAAAAATAGGTAAATCTAATTTTTCTCATATGTTCCATAAAATCCTTTATGTCCAGCCCATAATGATTCATGCATTTTCTTCATTACAGGGAATTGAAGTTCTCTTTTTTCTAGAATTCATTGTGGATTTTTAACGTTATCTTTAGCATGTCTCCAAAGATAACTGTCTCGTAAGAAAAAAATATAGACTCATTTTCTAATGTTATGGAATCTTTGTGTAGATCAACTTGGTAACAGTTTCAATGTGCTCAGATACTTGCCTATATCTTTTCATTCATCTTCATATTCAAACTCATGAAATTTTTCATACACATAAACTTATGGATCATAAATAAAAAAGTGCACATTTTGTGTTAGTTCATCCTCAAGATTATCTTCATATCTAGCTCTAGATAGCATATCAATGCATATCACCTACTCATTAGATTTTCTTGAAATATGAACTAACTTTGGATTAATAAACTTTATATATGAAATCCATCTAAGCATAGCTATATCAAGAGATAAACGATTTGCTATGAGTCCAATGAGAGGTAAGCAATCAATCTCAACTTTAACATTTGCAGCTATGAAGTATTCTTTATCACTCTTGAAAGCTATTACCATACCCAACAATTTCCAATTAATTTGAGGATATTTGCATTGAGTTTCTTGTAAACTTTTTGCCCCAAATCTATTCGCATATTTATTCCTATCACTATCTTCTTGACTTATGACCCAAGCTATAAGAATAGGACTAGTATCAACATTCAATATGATAGGTTCATTCTGAGAATAATCTACGCCCTTAAGAATGGAAGCTTCTTGCAAGTAGTGTCTTCATTCATCCATGATTGATCACTTGAACCTATACTATGAATCCACTGATTATCTTCCTCCTTGTGAATCTGATTCCATTGTAAGGGGGAACATCTTGATATGTATATGTGTGGATATTTATTCTTGTGGTGGTTCCTTCATGTTGTAGGTACACTACATCTTTTCCCCAATCTTGCACTACCTTTAGTTGTCTCATGAAAGGTCTTCCAAGTATAATTTCATAATTGCTAGGCCTTTCAAATTGACAAATCGCTAAGGTGTGCTCGAACTCAACTCCGCAAGTGGTAAAAACTACCCGTTCCAATAATCCCAAGGGTCTTTCAGTGTGTCCATCTACCATTTGTATCTTCATGCGTGTTGGTCTTAAAGCTGGTTTTCCCCATTTTTCCCAGATTTCTTTAGTAGCAATTCCTACTCCAGCTCCAGAATCTAAGATGGCTTTAGTGGTGTAACCTCTATAGGTAATTGGAAGGCACGTGTTTCCTTCATCTCCCTCACTAAAATCTCCAACCTTATCGACTGAGATTTTTACTGTGTTTACTTCATCAGGCATCTCCTTTTCTTCCACCTTGATCTTCAATTGGCTGGTCAATTTCTCCTTCAAATGTGGTTTGACCTTCAACAGTTCTTCAAATGTCAGAGTGCAAGGGGCTTTTACCTTTCTAAGGTGTTGTATGATATCGGGTGTTTGGACTGATGGGTTTAGTTCTTTTTTTCTCATTGAGGGAATGCGGTATAATTCTGAATTATGTTCGTACTCTCCTGTGTATTTTGGCGAAACCCTTACACTATCATTTTCTTTGTTACTTGGATCAATTGGTATTATTTCTTCTGAATTCAATTCAGGTATGGAATCTTCTATTCCACCTTCTGCTTCTAGCTCTTCAAAGGGTGGTTCTATTCCTTCCACTTTCTTCCATCGGTCTTCTTGGACTCTTGCCCACAAATCTTTAGGCCATTCTCCATCTACTTCAGGGACAATGGATCCTTCCCTTTTATCTTCACAGTAATTTTCATTGTGTATCTCACCTTCTTTGGTTTTCTCAGGGTCATTAAGGATGACACACTCTTGGAATTCTTTTTCGGGAATTCGTGAATTGGGTAATTGAACAAAAGGTTTTTCTAAGGTCTGTTGAGCTACTTCAATTAATTTTTTGCATATCTCCAACCTTTCTTTCTCTAGGTCACCTCTAGGATATTCTCTTTCATGTTGTTCGATGGTAGGTCCTGCTCTTATTCGTGCCTTATACGCCTGAATCCACATGGCTAATTCTTCAGGCATGGGGTCTGCTAAAACTGATCCTACCTCTTCTTTTTTTTTACTTTCCTTTCCGTATTTCTTCCTCTTCTTGTTTCTCTTTTGGATTTTGTTCACTCTTTTCATTTTACTTCTTTTGTTGTAGTTTCTTTTCCTTCATCCTATCTCTACGGTTCTTCCATCTCTGTGTTCGTTTACTTGTAACACTTTTCTCAGGCTCTCCCGAGTCTTCAACTATTTGAGGTGTAGGTATGTTCCTTTCTCTGTCACCTTGATCATTTTCTTTAGTTTTATCTAGGGTCTCTCTAGCTTTGGCTCTAGTTATTGCTTTCAACGATATAGTGTACTCCTTATCACTCCTTGATGACTCTATCACTTCTATTACATTAATCTACACGTTAGACTTAACTTTGTTGGGGTTCTTGGGGCAATCTCTGAAAAATGTGTTCTTTACCACAATCACTACACTATCCTTCCCAAACTCGTTGTGGTGGTGGTGGTTTTGGTAGTGTACATTCTCTGATATAATGATCACCTCCGCATCTATAACATGGTCCTCTAGGTACAGGCGGTCTGTTCATAGGTCGGGGGGTATGGATGCCCTAGGGGCTGTGTACATCAATGACACATAGTCCTGCTCATATTCGTAGGAACTATCAGGTGCTTCCATGCCATATGCATATGGTTCGTACATTTGTCCATATTCTATCATAGAGCTCTCATAACTGGGATAGTTTCGTTGACTATGGTCATAAGATGAGTCATATGGTTCATTACTAAGCAATGGTGTGGCTGGGACTATCGCTCTCTCTAGGTTTTCTTCAGGTTGAGCCATTTTCACTGGGACAACATTTTGGGGATGGGCCGGTTGTTGTCCTAACACCGGTTGTGGTTGATTGTAACTTTGATAAGCATATGGTCGTGGTATAGGTGCCTGCTATTGATATGTGGGATATCTAAAGGCTTCACCTCCTTGATCTCTGTAAAGGTATCCGTAAGGTCTCATGAGCGGTTGTGTTGGTCTTGCTTGCCTATTGTAAGGACAGTTTTCTGTACTATGGTTTGTGTATTTTTGTTCTATGCTGGAATATTGTAGAGGGCCTGGAATAGGTGGTCTATTGTAAGCATAAGCAGGTGGTGGGACTACTCCCCTAGTGCACAAATGAGTAGGATGATCACCTCCACAATGCATACATCTTCTAAGCATGGGCACTCTCATTGGGTTGTTAGGGTAGTTCCTCTGTCCTTGGACATTCAGCTTCTTTGCTACTAGGTCGGCTATTTCCTCAACATTGTTCTTAGGATTTGATGTGCTGCTTGCTGAATCTTCACTCTTCATATTACCTTGAGGTATTTTCAGATCCTGCGCTAGATTGTCCTCTAGGTCAATACATTCTTTCATACATTTTTCCAAAGTTTGAACTCTTTTCACGTACACCAGAGATCTAAATGATCCATTCAATAATCCTTCCAAAAATAATGACACCATTTTGTTTTGGGTGGGTCTCTCTTCCACTGGGAATCTATCCACATACTGCTTGAATCTTCTTGCTGCCAATCTCACTGATTCCGTAGGAGCTTGCTTAAAGCTATGAATCAATGATGACGAGTTGTTTTTAATTCCTGACTTAGTGAATTATTCAATCATTTGTTGATAGACTTGTTCCATATTTAAAAATTGTTAGGATCTAATGGTTGGAACCAAGCTAAAGCTGTGTCTGTCAAAGTTAGACCAAAAGACTCATATTGGATCAAGAAATCTTCCACTTGTTTGGCTCTGATTACTTGCTTAAATTCAGCTATATGATTGTAAGGTTCACTAGAGCCATCATAATGGTTTCTCATGCATTTGGCCACTTGAATTGGCCTTAATCTTCTTCCTGCTTCGGGCAGTCTAGGCATCACAGGGAAAACTGGTCTTCCTTTTGGTATACCAGGTCCCCTTACTACAGGTGGTCTAACTGGGCCAGGAATTCCATTCCTTAGGTCCACAGGTGGTTGAGGCCGATAATTAGGGTTATTTGCAGGCATAGCAAACTGCACATGTGGTCTAACCGGAGTGTATGTCTGTTGTGTTTGTCCTGACTGTTGGAATGAATCATTTTGAGAGGTTCCATGTGGGTTTTGTGAAGTAGTGGCTTGATCCCTCGGGGGAAACACTGGAATGTTCTGATATTTCAACCCGGCTCTTTCTGACTCTGTTAGGGGCCAATATCTTCTCTAGTTTTTGTCGAAATACATGATGATGGTGGGGAAGTCAGGATCTTGTAACCCATAGACAGTAGCTGGATTAGGGGCTGCTTCCCATATTGAAAAGTGGGCTGTAAGGAGATGCTCCATTCCATTGATCAAATACACATCCATTAACGAGTCATCTTGGGGAACCAAGTCTCCTCTCCAAACCCTAACAACAGTAGATCTCCCTCTAGGTGTGGTCACTTGCACTTCATCTCCTTCTTCATTAAGGTTATGAGCAGTGTTTTCTTCCCCAAGCTCATTGATGTTTTCGGGGTGTTCTGTAACAACATACTGGATGTCTCTCTTGTCCATATAAATTCCTCCTACATACTTAAGTGCTGGCCTAGGCACTATGTAAGCATCTGAAGCTTTCTTCAGTCTGGCCACCGATCTGTTTAGACCATCTAGGTATATGGGTATCTCATGTTGATTGGTGGTCACATATTCTAAAGATGTCCGATATTCTCCCTCAATAATTGACATCATGCCAATCATTGGTACAATGTTTTGCATATCCTCTGAAGCCATAGGAATTTCTTCTTCTGACTCACTAGAGGTTTCAAAATAATGTGAATGGCTACTTGGTTTGGCTACACTTCCTATAGAAGAGATCACATTTCTTTGGCTTCCGAGGGTTCTCCCAGATCTCAGGTTCATTCACTTTAAAATTCTGATTACCCTTGCCAACCTCCTGCTTCTAGAGTTCTTCACTAGTGGTCAGAATTCTCGAAAATTTGATTGGGAAAGGACTGACTATGAAACCTCAGGTCATGATACTTAACCCCAAATAATTCACGATACTTGATCTTTGAAACAAACGATATACGATACTTGGAAATTCACGATACTGGATACTCGATACTTGATACTTGAGGAACACGATACTCGATACTTGGGAAGTATCGCGATCAGGGATCACACGATACTCGATACTTGGGAAGTATCGCGATCAGGGATCACACGATACTCGATACTTGGGAAGTATTGCGATCACGGATCACACGATACTCGATACTTGGGAAGTACCGCGATCACGGATCACACGATACTCGATACTTGGGAAGTATCGCGATCAGGGATCACACGATACTCGATACTTGGGAAGTATCATGATCAGGGATTACACGATACTCGATACTTGGGAAGTATCACCATCAGGGATCACACGATACTCGATACTTGGGAAGTATCACGATCAGGGATCACACGATACTCGATACTTGGGAAGTATCGCGATCAAGGATCACACGATACTCGATACTTGGGAAGTATCGCGATACTCAACCACAGGGGATCACGATACTTGTCAGGTATCACGATAGTCGACCGCGGGAGAACACGATACTTGACACTTTTCAGTTTTTTGCCAGTGTTTTTTTTTTATTTTGGGTTCATACACATGTTCTCAGAGTACATTTACCCTCCCCTCTTAGCCTGAATCAGAAGAATACTTCTTCTCTACCCCGGTGTGGCCTTCACGATACTTCACGGAGATAATTTTTTCTGAAATGCTTAATTTATGTGTTAAGGATGAGAGAATGATATATGTGCTTACCTTAGGTACTCTTCCTCAAAATTTTAACCACACTGACTTGCTCTGCGTAGCTCAAACAGCTCGGAATTCGCTCACGATACTCGATAGCAGCCTCTCACGATACTTGTTCAAGAGACAAGTGACTTACAAAAGGACATTTTTTGGCTTTTATACTTTTGAATTTTCCTACTCACTGAACAAAAACAACAAGACAAAGACTGAAAGCTACTCTAATTACTTAACCTACTCCCTTACTCCTCCTACTCTACTCACTCCACTCACTTCCCTAGACTAATGACTCACTACACACACTTCAAGAGTGAGAAGTAGTAAATGCGGATGAAAGTGACTTACCAAAGAAGAGAAATTCACCACTCCTCCACTCACTTCAATGCAAAAAGCTACTTACTATCACACGAATGCCTCGGTTTGATTCGACACTCCCCGGAAACGGCGCCAAAAAATGTGTGTACCTAAGAACCAACTTAGGGACTTGTGGAGAAAGAGACTATACCTCAATCCCCCTCAAGTGCATATAGTGGGGATTCACGCTTTAATTATCAATCCGATGAGTATCAAAACCTAGCCGAGTGTATGAGGACATGCATTCAAATGACGATCAATGCAAATGAGTTACTCAAAGAGTGCAAACAAGGCAAAGACTAAACCAAACAAGGTTCAACTGTCAGTCATGGTGTCGCGATACTTAGAACAACATGCAACAGTAAATTGAGCTTTTCTCCCAGCTCCAAACTCCGAATATAGCGAATAGCATATGCGTTTCAAAGCTCTCAAGAAGACGCATCCAATGGTGGTATCACTCAATTTTGACGCTTCTACTTCAAGTTATGAGCAAAATACGGAGTCATGGGAATGACCTTCCTACACTTCAGCACTTCCTACACTTCATACACACCTTAGCTACAGCCAACAAACACTTTCATGGATAGACAACACTTCCTAACACTCTTTCCAAGCAACACACATGCACACAAGCTCACAAAGAAGATGATACAGAGAGGAGAAGACACAAATTCGAAATTCTGTGCTCTTGATTCTCACAATGGCAAAAAGTCTTTACAAAGAGCCACAAATTGACTTATATACATGTGCCCTAAAAATGGTCCTTTCACACAAGAGACCGGAACTTTATTCACTAAAAGACTAATTTCCTACTAATTTACATGGGTAAGCTACTAATCTTCTGTGGGTATGCATCTAGAGGATTCCTCTAGTGCATTTACATCTGAAAATATATTACAAAATGATTATGATACAAAAATAACGTGTCCAAATCGGAAAAAATTTGGGGCCCATCTTTTTCTCTACCCTGTGCTCTCTTTGCTCTTCAACATCGATTATCTTCCATACTCTTTGCTCTTCAGAATGTATAGCCATATTGTTTAAATCTAAACTATTGAAAGAAGTGAAATGTACGTATGTAATTCACATAAAAGTATGTTTATTTTGTCCTCTCATATAGAAGCCATGGTAAAAAGATAATTTGTAGATATTAGTTGAAGAAAAATACTTGAAAAGGATCATAGAAAGGTTTTTTGTAAATGAATGCAAAAATTTATTACAATATTTGATTTTATCAAAATGCCTAATACATTAGAGTTCTAGTGTATGAATGTGTGCAAACGTAGCTACGATATATGTTGATGGAAAGGGTGACATGATGAGGATCACCCACTTGCCAATCTCCGTGGAGGTGCTAAGATCAAGATAATGAGCCCTCAACACCAAGGAGATTGCAAGGTTTATGAGTATGCTACTACACCCAAGGATGAAGAAGAAACTGCAACATCATAATGCACATATATGCAATGCAAAATAATGTATATTTATGTACGTGAGATGATGTCCCATTTCTTCACATGTGGTTCAAGTGTCGAGAAGATGACGCATGGTTGGTGGATTAGTTCAACCGCCAAGTCCAACGGTGCACATAGGGTGCTTCATGCAAGCTCAAGTGGTGGAATGGAGACAAAGAGATAATAAAAACTTAAAAAGAAGATTGATCAGATAATTTACGAGACATACCATCATATAGGCGAAAGAAATTAAGTCATAAGAAATGTTCATACAATTCTAATTGAAAATAATGAAAAAGAGATAAGTGACCAGTTCATAATTGATCATAAAGTTTTCATAATAATAATCTTGAAAATACTCCTCCAAGCATGTATGTAGAGCCTCCTCCAAGCATGTATGTAGAGCCTCCACCAAGCATGTATGTAGAGCCTCCTCCAAGATGAGAGAAGTATCACCACCAAGATGTAGAAATAGCCTCCTCCTTGTCCTTTCTTCAATCCTCCGATGTCTTCATCTCCTCGAAACTCCAATGCTAGCTAGATCTCTCATCAAGATTGGGACTCCTTCAATTGATGATGAGAAGATAAGATGATTCGTGACTATGAGCCAAGCCTTGCTTATATAGTTTATGTGATCCATAAAAGCATCCACGTAAAATCTATGAAAAGCATGCGATTCTTTTCACGTTCACGTTCTTTGCTATTGATTTCTATTTTTACGTATGCATTTGATTTTACATTGATCCTTTTGATTTGTTTTGTTTTGTTTTATATTATCTTTTTTATTTTAATCTTTTAGTTCTTTTGCTTTTAAATTAAGTGTTTTTTCACACTTATATGATATAGGGTCATATGGAATTACAAGGGTTCAAGTGCACTATAGTTTTATCCATGTGTGCATGAGCATATAATGGGCTCGTAAACAAGAGATTGCACATTTATGGGTGTTCCTATTATCAAGCTTATGGGTTCACATTGCAGATTTTATGGTTCACATGGTTTGTGAATGGTTGAAGTATAGGTTTACATAGGTGTGTATACATATTTATAAATTTATTAATTTGATCTTTCACATGTGTGTAAACATACATACAAAACTATATGGGTGCAAGTACAGGATTGTCCATACATATGAATTTTCTTATGGGTAAAGAATATCATCTTCATCACCGAATTTCCATATGTGTACCCTCAAATGATTTTAGCTCCAAAGTAGTGTAGAGGTGGAATCTCTATGACACCGGCATTAAAAATGTCCTTATGATAAGCTCTACAAGCACCAAGACATTAAATTGGATGCAATTAGCATACATATTACAATAACATCTTTGGAGAATAATATCTTGATTTTTTTCTCAATAGTTCTATATTCCTACATGATGTTCTGTCAATGAACAATAGTTTTTAAAGCTAATTAGGTAAATCTGAGTTTATCATAATCTTTTAGCCTTTCATAAATTACATCAACTCGAATGAGGTGATAGTCGATTCGGAGCATCTGAAAGCAACTAGAGAAAATAATAAATAAGCTTATCTTTTTCCGTTGAAATAAAAACAAGTTTCTAGTGTAATCTTATCAAGTTACCTGCATCATCATGTATCGCATAATTATCTCCATGTCGTAAACCACATCAACCTTTTTTTATCCGAAACATTGAAATCAATGTGTGATGAGCGTACTCGCTATATTTCCATTTTCCTTATCGTACACTTTTTTTCAATGATCTTACATGCCGAATCGAGCATGATGTTCCTACTCGAAAAATTAATATTATCAGATTAAGTTATTTGATAAATTCATTATTTGAAGAAGATAACGTTGTTTTACAGCATTAAAGCTCACGATTGAGTGTGATTCATATATGTCAACAGTTATCTCCTTGAGGTTAGAAGGATTGGCAATATCATCAACGGAGGTTTCCAACTGAAGTATTATGTGTGAATAATTTTAATGTGCGCACATGATCGATTTTGGTGTGACTATCAGAAGGGAATTCAACTTACCCAACTTCATAAACGTATGTTAGCTCTATGTATGTGTAAGCATAGGTTTTCCTAATCGGATAAGCTGCTGGTTTTCCCCTTTTTGTCTAAGATTTCTCTCTCCGTTCTGGTCCTCTATGTTTGTGAAGCTATTTATTTATCTTTAGTCGCATAGGTGCTGTACTGCCATGTGCATCTCCTACATATTTGTCAGCTTGCATGTTAAAAATCCAAGTCTCTAAATCATCGTCTCGGTTACTCAACACAGACCTCTGAAAAGCTTTCCACGACCTGTATTCTCTCGTCTAAGAGTCTCGCATTTCTTGCAACAGTTGAGTACCACGATAATGTCCTTATCCATTCCTTTGGACATGATCTTTCTGCATGTGCAGCTTTTTTCCGAATCCGAAGGCACCCTTCCTTTCTGGATGATTGCCACAAGCTGTCGTTCACCACATCAAGCTTTCCGTTTGACTACTTTGGTCAGTCTTCTGTGATCCCAATATCCTTTACTTTCATTTTCGCCTTTCTGCATTGGCTTTGGCAATGAAATACAGCAACTTCCATGCCGTCACATGGCCTCCATTACTTGATATATTTCCTTCTGAGCGCAAAAAGTCCCTGTATGGGGGGACGAAGACCTGTTTGTCACTTTCAATCATAGGACGTTCTGCCATGCCTCTTTCCCCAGTTACCTCTCGATGAATCAAGTATATTCTAGAAGTGGTACACTTTGCTCGAAGCTTTACTTTGACGAGCTTCATTTTTCAGTATCTGAAACCTGCTTTCAAGCGTCCCTAGTTCCTTTCTTTCACTTCAACGTTACATCAAGCAGGACACTTACAAACCTTATCTTGACTCTCGGGATAACAGAATCCCCGTCGTGACTCTTTGGATTTTGTTCCACTCAACTTTAGATGTCTTTTTGTAACAGTTTGACGTATCTTTGGGAAGGATCTCAGGTACTATTAATCTCCTTCGTCATACAAGAAGATGGAGAGGACAATGCTTCCACCTGTCGCCTCTACGGATTGTTAGGTAGGGCTTTGAACAATAGAGTAGCTTGAATCACTCACGCTCTACATAAAGCGAGAATACGTTGCAGACAGGTGTTACGAATGGATCTGAGCAATGTCAAAGTTTCAAGGAGCGAAAGGTAAGTTCTCGAATCCATAAGTTTCATCTAAAATCTCCTTCGTCGATGATTTGCATGACCGAACGCGTTTAGATCATAGCATGTTTCGGAGTTCATATGAAGAACATACTTGAAGAACGAACTACGTTGGTTTTGGAGCTATCATTACAAAGAACGTAAACATCATATAAGATGTACTTCATCTGTATTGTCATATCAGAAAGTTTCGTCACAATGCTGGTTTTTCGATTGGCGGTATGCTAGTGCCTAACTTTTTGTGACCTAGTCAAGTCTAGTCAACTGTTTATTTTTCTCCTTTTTCATGATGTTGCAGGAATTCCAAGAGCTTACTACATGTACACCGTTTTCAATACATTATCACGTGCAGCCTAGCTTTTCTGCTATGATATTCTGCAATCAGCTTGCATCGATTGTAATGTTTAAGTCCTTGAAAGACGCACTTCTTGTTATGTCCTTTCTGCGAAAATTCCCCAAAATTTCAAAAATTATGATTCTATAGTGGTGCAGTTAACTGCATATCCAAACGAGATGTTTAAACAAAAGAAGATTGAAGACATTTACAGACGTATGATAGCTTGAATACTTCCTGAAACTTTTCTAGTTATCTGAAGCGCTACAGAATTGTAAGCACTTGTATGAATATAAGTACCAATCTCATTTCATCCTGCTCTACAATCTACAGCTTTAGTTTCTAGCTCCACATTTCTAAAACAGATCAGAAAACAGAAGAGGATATGGATTCCCTGTCAGATTTGCCTCGCCATACCCTCATTTCTAACAAGGTTTGCTCAGACATGTCCAGTCCTCACAGACATGCTGTCTGTACAGGATAGGTGTTTTCGATAAGCACCACAGTGGATGGTAATAGCAGAGCAATCGCATCATATAGGGATCCGTCGGAACCTCCTTATAATGATTGGTTGATTATCACACTGCTGATTTCTGACCACGTTTTAAAATGAGAAAAAATTCGAATTTCCTCATGGTTAGTTCATTATCCAAGACTTCATAGAAGAAGTATCAAAGCATTAATCAAACATGATCAACATGGAAGTGTACGTAACTATGGCAAAAGACATGCTATCATTTTATTCTTTCGTTGCTTCTTCATTCAGAGATAAGCGAACGTTGTGGTTCGAGTAACTTTACTCTTTCAGGAATTCTCCATCGATTTGATGAAATGCTTGCTCCTTCGCTAGATCAGATTTTTTGTTTGACTGTGGATATAATAATGAGCCCATACAATGAAGATTACATGAAGAATATCACGAATTCATGCCAGCCACATAGCTTTTCGGAGGAAAAAGATACGTTCATGAGAAAACCTTCTGATTTCACTTTGAACACTTGATCTATTCTACCTTATCCGAAGCGATAAAATTCTACGATTTTCTTGTGAGGAGTCAATTATCTAATAGCCTAGAGGATCGTTAAGGTGCATTAATAAACAGTCAACTATTACGACAGCAACAATGAGTTCCAATACAGCAATGAACACTCATCCCACGTGAAAATATCACAAAAGAAAATCCAATGTCGTAAAAGGAGACCAAGATCAGCAAAATTTTAATGCATAAAGGAGAAAGATAGTGTGGAAAATGGCCTTTAGTCACATCAGACCTGAAGAAAATAGACAACAAAGAAAAAGGCAGAATTATTACAGAAGGATACAGAAAACAAGATCTTAATGAGCGAATATACATTTATTATTTGCAATACCTTTTTTGCGCATTCATATGTTTAATCCTCCAACGAACGAACTTCAGCATGCTGTCCCGTTCAGAAAGTGCGTAATAATTATAGAAATATACTATAGACCTGTCAAAAACGACAATAGAACGTCAAATATTATATCAAGAACATCGAGTCTCATTATCTGATTCTACCCTCTCGTGCTAGATGGTTAATGGAGGAAGAAGAAGTTTCTTGGTCCCTGTAGATTGATCATATGTTAAAACATACAGCAGGCTCGTCGCATGCAAGAAACTTCTGTTCACTGTATGTATGTTCTATCATTAAGGGATCCATTTCCTTTTCACTTTATCTTCTCGAATAGTAATGTTTTGAATGAGAGAACAGGGCATTCTTTTGTGGGATCTATAATTCTTTTATCTACGAGAGTTAGGAATCTCTAAATGGAATACTCTTTTAGTGTGCTTTTTAAATTGGCATCATATCTTTATTTCCCAACTTTTCACGACGCTTCCCCTTGATAGTTTTCTTGAGGGCAGAAAAGCACAACTGCTGATGCAGCAAGGATGGCTTGTTGCTAGGAGATCTTCAAGTTAATCCAGAGAAACTTTTGGACTTTGGACCACTTAATTTCTCTCTTCGGGAATAAGATAAAAAGACCTTGATGTCACACTTTACCCATGTGGGCCTCGCATTGTTGGAGTTAGACGTCTGCGGAAGCACGCGAACAGCACAAGGAAGAAGAAGAAGCTTGGAGCACAACACACAAGACTGAATGTATTACTAGAGAATGTACAAAGATAAGTAGCCCATTAGGGCAATAGGCGTATATACAAGCCGGGGGAAAAAAACCTCCTAAAGAGGGAAAAAAGTGCCCCGGCGGTCCTAGAGTGTTCACACACATCACTACCTAAATATATCAACACGCATGTATGTGATGAGTGGGCGATTAACCTTTTTCTTGTAAAGCCATCTACACTCTGTAAAAGCTTCCCCCGCTCTCTGGGATTTGGGGAATCCCGTGGGTACTAGTCCCCTTCTTTTGTATTTTTCCTTTATTTAATTCCAGTCCGGGAGAATAGACTAAGGCCGAACTTCCTTTATATAAAAAAAAAAGACCTTGATGTCTTCCTCCCTCCTTCTGTACTTTTTAAACAATGGAGGACTTCTTCATTGCTTGTGGGATTTCAGGTTGTTCCAAATGCACTCGTATAGGGTTTTCCATTGGAAAGGTGCTTTCTTCATTGTTTTTAGCAAATGTTAGAGATTGCAAAATTTAAGCTATAATCTAATACAAGAACATTTAGTTCTTAACTTTTGGTTCAGCTTAGGGTAGAAGTTCACTTCTTTTTTGTTTCTAGAAATTTCTTAAATATTGTATCTCTTGTTCCATATCATGGTCCTCTTGGTGTGTTAGAATGGCTCCCAACTCAAAGCCTTTTGTATTAGTGTCCAGGAAAAGGGCTAGGTAGAATCAAGGTGAACTACAATCAAAGGAGTGCTAGCTCAATGTTGATTCTAGAGTCTGAAAGGCTTTTCTGCTCTTCTATTCCATGAGAGTTTTACATTTTCTATAAGCTTGATAAATAGTCCCACTATCTTTGATTAATCCTTGATGAATATTCTATATAAATTGGAAAAGCCAAAAACCATTGTACATCATAAAATAAGGATGGTTCTTTCGAATTAAGGATGGTTTCAATATTATTAGGATCCATAAGGATTCTTTCTCTAAGACAACATAGCTTAAGAATTCCTTTTCTACCTGATGGAAAGAGCACTTCTCCAATTTCTTATACATTCCTTTTTCAACTAGTTGCTATAGAACTATTCTTACATGATGCCCATGGTCCTCAAGATCCTTTGCAAACATCAGGTTATCAATAAGGTATATGACTAGAAAATCATCTAAATATTCTCAAAAGATATCAAACATCATATGATAGAAAAGCGATAATGTATTTGTGTGATCGAATGGCATAATTATGTACGAATGCATCACTCAAACCATTTAATGTGATAACCATCTTTCGAGAAGGAAACAAGAAAAACAAGTATAAAGTGAACCTCACCAATGGAAACCCTTCGATTCTACTCATAAAGAATAACTCATGCTTGAACTCATGTAATTAGATGCAAAAAGGCTCCAACCTCTAACCCAATAAGAAGATTGAGAAGGAGAGATAATAGGTGATGGGAATGATGGCCATACTACAATAAATTATCCCAAAAAGATAAAAAGCTCTAGAATTTAAGTCACCCTTGTCGAGTATGGAAACAAGGAAATTGAATTTTAAAGGAGACCCTAAAGTGGGAGCATGATATAAGGAAGGATTGCATAGTTCTAGCAACACCCATAGAAACATACCTTGCCCCTCTCAAGTCGATCATTCCATTAATGAAGGATTTGCAAAAATAGATAGATTTCCAACACTTCATAGTAACAAACTAGTAATAGTTGAAGTAATAGCTCCATGACCTATAACATTTGGGAATATTACCAAAGAAATCTTACCATTAAGAATTAACCTTGATGGTCATGATTCATCATGAATAGAAAATCCTTCACATCATCCCTCAAATCCCACCAAAATTGCCTTATGAAATATACCTCATGCCAAGTGGGATCACTAATGGATTGCCTTAACTCTAATGCATAGGTAGATGCAATGCAATTATCTTGATGTAGCCTCCAAAGTGTTTCTTTTTTGCCACTTGACTAAACTTTGCATCTCCAAACATGGGGAATAGTGCTTGAACAAACACCTCATAGTCATGAAGAAGCTCCATGTTCTATTGCAAGATTATGGGATACCATGATAGTGCTTGATCATAGAGCCATGTGGGGGATCGAAGGAATAGACATGAAGTCCAAACAAGAGATGACATAGGGACCGAGTTGAGAAGATATGCAATGTGAAGACCTCAGATGGAAATGTGCCAACTATCATAAAAAACCTCATCAATGTAGGTTAGATTGCTAAATAAGCAGATTATAGGTCAGATTCAGACTGAATGGAGTATTTTTTGAGGATCCACATCAAGGATTCAAGAGGATATCAAGAGGAGAAAAATCAAGCAGATTATTTACATTTGAACTCCAAGATACTAGAAACATTGCATTGTTCAATTATGGTATCCAAACTCTATGAGAGGTGGAAATTTCACACTAGAATTTAGTTCACATAGGTGAAATGGCTCTAAAGCAAATCAATAGGGATCATAGTGTACTTGGTCTACAAAATATCTTCAAAACACGCATGATCTACAAATGTAGTGCTTGTCAATTTGGTAAGTCACATAGGCAACCATTCAC
This sequence comes from Ceratopteris richardii, assembly GCA_020310875.1. Classification (NCBI taxonomy): domain Eukaryota; kingdom Viridiplantae; phylum Streptophyta; class Polypodiopsida; order Polypodiales; family Pteridaceae; genus Ceratopteris; species Ceratopteris richardii. The sequence goes on from CM035431.1 coordinate 102,089,109, forward strand.
TAAGAAGGGATACATTCATGGAGACCTATTGGAACTAGTTCATATAGATGTATGGGCACCAAGCAAGGAGCCTTCAATCTCTAGATCTAGGTATTATGTGTCATTCATTGATGATTGTAGCAGATGAACAATACTATACTTATGAAGCATATACATGAAGTGTTTTCATGTTTCAAGAAATATCTAGCACTTGTAGAAAATCAAATAGGGACTAGTTCTCCTTCATATAAAGTAAATTTTAAAGCCACTTTCATAGGCCTTCTTGTAGGTTTGTGTTCAATCATGCCATACTTCTCAAGTAGGTTCATGAGGTACTTGCTTTGCATCAACTATACTCCTTCTCTATAAAGCACTTCAATGCACAAGAAATAATGTTGCTTACCAAGATCTAATATACCGAATTCCTTTGTAACCTTTGTTTAAGCTTTTTGATGCCCTTTTTGGTGACCACCTATAATTATAAGATCATCAAAATATATATACACATATAACTATTTACCTTATTGTCTCGTTTGTGAACAAGAAGGAATACTATTGGATTTATTTGACTCCAAAATCCTAGAAGTACTCTAGCAATCTTTGGTTCCAATCTTTTGGAGCTTTCTTGATACCATAAAAATCTTTCCAAGCTTGCAACAATCAGGTAACTTATTATGATCAAAATGAGGTGGTTTCTCTGTAGAAATTAATTCTTCTAGATCACCATTCAAAGATTCATTATTTATAGCTACTTCATAGACCATCCACTTCTTTGTAATATCTAGGGCTATGATTGCGTTAATGGTTGTTATTCTAGTAAAAGGAGTAAAGTTCTCTTCTTAGTCAATGATGTATGTATGAGAAAACCCTTTGGCCACCAAGCTTGCCTTTTTTTTTGCAATAGAACCATCTTCATGTAACTTCACTTCGTAGGCATATCTGAAGCCAATTATATTCATTTATTCCTTCTTTGGAAGTAGCTACCATCTCTCATTATTGTCCAATACATCAATATCTTCTTCTATAGCTTCATTCCACTCTAACATACCTTCGTTTGTATATACCACTTCCAAATCTAGGAAGTAAGTGAGTAGTTCAAGATCACTCATCTTGAACTCCTCCTCTATCTTAGCTTTGATCCTTCTAACTCCATCTGCATCATTTCTTGTAATCATTATGCCATCCACATATACAAAAAGGTATATGATCTCTGGATGATTCCTCTTGATGAAGAGGGAAGGATCTGCTTTGCTTGTAGTAAAACCTTTATCTTGCAAGTAAGTGACAAGTCTATGATTCAAAGCTCTAGGAGCTTGCTTCAAGGCATAGAAGGCTTTCCTCAAACTACATACATGTTGAGGGTATGTTTGATCTTCAAATGTACTTTGCTTTATTTGAGGAGAGTGCATGAGTTTTTGGTTTTCCACTTACCTAATAAACTTTTCTTGAATACAGTAAGAAAGAATATCTAGAATTTGATTTTTCTAGAATCACAATTTCAAGTCCAATATAGATCACAATACCCTTAAAGCAAGGTTCCTACAATGTACCTGAGAGTTCACATACTTGGAATCCAATGGCTGTCTTTTGGTTTGTTAGAGAAACTCCTCAATATGACAACATCAAAACAGATATCTAGTCTAGTGTTACACCAAAAGATAAGACTCCAAACTAGCTTTCTATACTTCTTCTCATCTAATTTTGGTGTATCATCCTCTATTGAAAGCTGAAGATTTGCTTTCATATGTGTGCTAGTGGCTTTGGGGTCCATCCCCCCAAAGCAATTGTTTACTTCTCTCGAAACACATAGAAACCTTTGAGCTTGGTCATTGTATTCAAAAATCTTCAAAAAATATTGCCTTTCAGAAGACCTTATGTCTACGGAAATTGTTTCCTACGCCTTTGCTACTTTGAGTAGATTTTCAAAGTGAAAGTATTGAAACTCATTGAGCGGACAAATCCAAGAGAGAAATTCATCAACTCAGATCAAGCAAGAGATCGTAATCATTGGATCTGAATTGAATTCATACCTACTAACCATTGTGGAACTAGAAGCTAGGGGAGACAAATTCACTAGTGCTTTGAGACCTAGTAGAGGTTACACTCGCAAGGCGTAGAGAGGTATTCAAAAGAGGGATAAATCACATAAGAGTGACAAACAAAAGGGAATCTAATCAATTCAGTCATCACTAAGAACTTGTATATGTTTTTGCATAGAATTATTTTCCTTAATGTGAGCTGAGAAAATAAGTAATTAATCTCTGGTTTACATCAACAAATTTCTAGGAGAGGAAATGCCTCCATCAAAAAGATTTTTAGAGCTCACTTTGATACATATCTTAACTATCCTTTGCAAATTTTGGCTTTTTTTTAACTAAGGAAAACAAGGATTGTTTTTGCATGGATCTGTCTACAATTAATTTAGTGTGTACAACATTGATGCATGAGAAGCATTTACAACAGTGCATAGAAAAGGAACACATATATGATTTTGAGATTAGGAACTATTTTTAGAAAAAGAAGAATAACGAGTGCACAAAGGCACAATAGTGAATTAGAAGTTAAGAGTGGGATCAGTAGTAATGTGTCAAGCAAGGAAAGCATAGGACCATTGAATTTAATTTCTAGGTTGGTCTTTGATATTGTAGGTGATTTTGAAAGAGGGCTTGGGGACATGTTGTTCTTGATCAATATCGATAAAACCCCTGAGGCTCTAAGTTTCTTATCCATGATTGAAGGAGGATATGACATATCTATTACTTGTGACAAAGAAAATGGGCATGGGGAACACATTTTTAAGGATCCATCTGTATACACACATGAAAATCAAAAACTCTGATGTCAAAGTGATTTTATGTCACCAGCTTGTTGTAAATCAAGAGGGAAATGCCTCACTTTATTTCTTTCATGAACATCCCTAAAAGCTGCATATATATGGGAATGAAGTCTGTGATGACCAACATGTAAGTTGTAGTGGTATTTCGAGTGGCTTCACAAGAATCCACTTAAAATCATGATGGGGCTGATGATCAAGAACAAGTATGTTGCATGAAGTCTATTTATGACCAAGACTGCATTGGGTTCATATATAAGTCAAGTCTACTACTCAATTGAAACAAAGAAAAACTTTTGGACCCTGTACCCAATATAAAAATGGAGATTTAAGATTTAATCAAACATGTGTAAATGCTACAAGTCCACACAATCAAGACCGTAAAACAAAAAATATGAAGGGACAAAATCTTTCAGAGCCATAAATGTCAATTACAAGACATGATTTAGGCAAGAGGTTAAGACCTACCTTACCAGCCAATTATATGCAAGACTTGTATGAGGTTCATGGGGATCCCTATGAACGTGTAAAAAAAATCTTTGTTAGAGCAAGTCTATGATTTTTCCTAGCTCCAACCCCTCCCAATTGAGACCCTCTTGAACTTGGCTAGAGTAATCGAGGCTTTTCTAAAATAAGTCCCTACAAAAGAAGTCGTACATGACATTTCCTCTCTAATCCATAGCTTCATACAATTAGATTTGGGGATAGTGAGATTAGCCATGCATCGTTTCAAACAATACATCTCAAAATATCCACATCATGAGTTGGCTTCCAAGTAGAAGATGCTATATTCATTAATGACATAACTTGTATCGAAATGCAAAGATTGACATTTAAAAGTTGAACATCTAGTGTGGACAAGTGCATCAAGGAGTTTATTAATTTGGAAGTTAATCTAGAGTCACCAAAAGGGTCTGCAAAGCAAAGTGGCACTTCTAGTGCTCATTAATATTCCTCTTTGGATGATCTAAAAGAGAAGATATCTTAGCTTAAGCATGAGAAGATAATAACATAAGGACCTTGGCCTTCTTATATAAGTCTCACCATGCCCCCATGATGAGAATAAAGCTATTGCATAAAGCATGTGATCATGATTATAAAAGCAATGTGAAACATCTACGCAAAAAAAAACTTTATGCAGTGCTGCCAAATTTAGCTTTTCAAAAAAGCAATGAGGTTTTCGCAAATTGTTGTCGCTGGGATTCGATCCCTTATGCTTTGTTTGTGAAACGCTTCTCTGAGAATAAGATTATCCACATTGGCTTGTTGTAGGATTATCCAAAGACTACATAATATGCAATTACAACTTGGACTACTTATGAATTTGTCTCCAACATCTAAGGCCTCAAACATGTCAAAATCCATAACAAATTCAATGTCCATAGAGATAATATCACTCAACTAAAATTGATTTTTTGGTGTGCTCAAGATGCAGTTTGGACCATGTAATGAAGGATTTTCCTGCTGGAGGAGGTGGTTGTTGAGCTAAGACTGGTTGTGGTCTCTGTTGAGTCTCATAAACGTAGTTTTGTGGGAATCTTTTTACCATGAAGGTGACACTTTGACATGCACATCTAGCTGGTTCATGCACATATGAGATCGAACATTGTTTAAGCATTGTTATGTAGGGCCAGAGTCTCAAGGGTAGACTTAAGCATAGGTGCATGTGCTTCCTAAAATAAGCAAGTAGCTTGGCCTAATGGTTAGGCCAAATGGATTGGAAGGAGGACGTCTTAGTTCAATTACTACAAGAGCCTTGGGAGGGTGGTGTTTCGCCCCACGAGCTCTAAAGCCTTCTAGAAGCATCCACTGGAGTTAACTCTAGTTAAGTGGACACTTGGTGTACATATACTTAGATGAACAAAACTAGGATGATTAGTATCCACCTATCATAGAGGGTAGTCCCTTGGGGAGAGCTATATATGAAGGCATAAGGTTGGGAGAAGAGTCATCTTTCTAGCTAGTGGTGGTCCTAATGCCGTCGGTTCTTGGTAGTTGCATCAAAGCCATGATAAAGCCATGGAGACCTTAAGGGCCTTTTTTAACTTCTTGCACACTTTCATTTTCTTTTTCCTTGAATCTCTTCATTCTTGCATATCAGTGCCTCGTTCACAACTCCATCTACTTTTCCTCATGAAGGTGTAGTATGCAAAATAATATTATTCCTTTATCAAACAACATTAAAGTGCCACACAAGGATCAAACTTGTATTACGCTAAAGAAGGGACAAGTTGCTATCCGACTGGGCTGTTTTCTGATGGTAATATTTTATTGCAAATTTGTATTGTTTTGCATTGCCAATAGAAGACCAACGTAGATTACATCGGAGGCAAGAAGAAGGACAACCGTATTGGACATCTGCAATTGCATCCAGGAAGAATCGATCTCATGATCTTCCCGTGCAGTAAACTTTTGTCTATCTAGCAGAGAAGCTTCATGTCCGATATCGTTACATAACGGCACTATTCGAAGAGCCAAGGAAGGGATCGTTGTCAGGACTCGAGCTACCAAAGATCGACTGAACGTTTTCCTACTCTAATCATGAATATAGCTTTGAATTTAGGACACGAACACGCTGCCATAGGTTTCTAAGTTAAAGAAATCTAAAGCTATGTATCCGGGCTTAATTTTTTAGACTGAAGGATGTCGCAAAGAATCTATATTTTTCTTATCCTCTGTGACGGAGAGCAGGTGTACAAAAAAATGGAATTCATAAACTTTTCATGTGTTGTCACAGGCAAAAGCAAGATGGCTTCTTTAAGAGCATACTGGTTTAGTTAAACTTCTGCCGACAGGGGTTGAATCTTTGTCAACACGGAAGATTATCTACTATGCTATCGTCGGAGAACAGAATCTCACACTTAAAGTGTAATTTTGCTTGCACACTTTAATCTATCTCTTCGTTGCGTGGCCAGCAAAAGAGAAGATACAACAAAGTAGAAGTCCGAAGACGCGACCAGTGCATAGCGAACAACAACAAAAGCTTGCAAAGCGAAAATAAAAAATTTGTCGCCTGCGTCGATCCCTGGATGTAGTCATGGAGATGATGCTGAGACGTCCAAGACAAACATCTATTATTGCCATGTTTGATTTGTCTGTTCTCTTAGGGTCGGACAATTCATGGAAATTGGCAGTCCAACAGCTGGTTCTGAACTCATGTTAACATGCATTAGAAGCATTGACGCTATACATCTTGTTTTATAGCTCTCTATTAAGTTATGTGTTAGTTTTCCGTAGATGGTTAAAAAAACAAAGATCTGAAGGTGCACACAACATACGAGATCCGAACCCGACAAGGCCTCCATCAAAGCTGCAAAGGCTCTACACGGCACGCTTTTTGCATCATGTGATCGTGGAATTCACTCTAAATTTTTGATAACCATCTAGCTCTGTCTCCTTCCTATGATGAAGGACATGCATATCACAACTCCTCCCTCTTTCCCTTTCTCTATTTATTTTCTCTTTTGAAAACCCCATTGATATAGAACTCAAGGGTGGAATTATCAACTTTAGAAGGATTCAAACAGCCAAATGTCTCTTGCTTTTATACATGTAAGAAAGGGCAGTTTCTTTTTGAAAAGAGGAGAAACCAAGGCATGTTTTACTTCAAACGAAGGTCAAAATCAACTTGACGAGATAAGTGGATGTGAAGCAAGGATATTGAAGCTAAGTGGATGGAGGATAGCTCTTCTCAAGGATTAGTGGAAATACATAGCTTGTTAAAAAGCTAAGTACTATCCAAGTTAAAGCTTGATTTCTAGACTTGTTTGCTTTGATTTTATATACTTATGCATAGAACCTTCATCGTAGCATAGCATAATACTTCAATTTTGTTAGAATGATCTAGTAGTTAATTAAATATAAAAGGGCAAACATGAGTATATTGAAAGCACATCAAGTAACAAGGGTACTTGCATGCATTTGTAAGCTATTTTTTAAAATTAATGCATGAAAAACGAAGAATGCTTGTGCATTTTTCCTTCCAAAAGAATGCCTGATGAACAAATTAAAGTTCAAAGCTTACTTTTTTACACACTCCACAACATTCTCTTTTAGTTCTTGATGTACAAAATCATGTGCATATTCATGTTTTTAAATAAAACAAAGGGAAGTAAGAGTAATGTGTTTTTGCAAAACATGGGTGCATGAAGTGCATACATGTCAAACACAATGAGTGCTTGAATTACTTTAGATAATTCATGAACATGCAAATAGATCGATTTGGCTCACTTTTAAAAACTCAAGCTTGAAATTTGGAAAGGTGAAAAGCTACTTAGTTGAGAATTCATGCTAGTTAAAACCTTGGGACTCAAGTAACCTTGCAACTTAGGTATAAAGCACTTGATGTAAATTTTAACAATATTAAGTATCCAAAATGACATGCCTAGTAAAAGTACTAAGTTTCTTTCAATATTTATTGTCAAGAAATAGATGAATACTTGAAACCCAAGAAAGATTAATGATTACTTTAAATATAGTTGATACTTAGAGAATCATAAGGACAAGTTTAAAATGAGATATTACACTTTCTCATGTAATTTCTAATGCCCAAATATGATGATAAATTAGAATCATTTCAAAAGTTCCAAGAGAACTTTGAAATGAGATCTCTCACTTGATTCCATCCAAAGGAGTGACAAAAATCAAGGAAAATGATTTTGAACTTAAATATAAATTAAACTTTGATATTCAATATATTATGGATGCTAGGTTCCATTTTGCATTTGTAATAATGATACCACTGAGTCATAAAACACAAGAACAAAGACATGTTCTCTTTTAAAAAATACAAGAAAACCATTTAGTCTTCAAATAAACTTTTTTTGAATTCCTTGATAATACTGCACTCATTAGGATCAACTATAACCAATAAGCACACAACAATTGCATGTGCATTATTCTTCATTTTTTTTCTAATTTCTTTACATGAAGTGAATGAGGTTCCCTTATCTTAAGGGGCCTCCTTCATGTAAGTCAGTCTATAGGTGGTCTATGAATGATGGTAAGTGGAAGTTGGACAATCTGCCCTTTCCTCACAAGCCTTCTTTTCACAATATTCTCCCTCATTTTATTTTCCTTTGTAAGCAAAAACTCATATGCAAGTTCCCCTTCAAGGGAAATGATCTCATCGTGTGGGTCTGAGCTTTCTGTGGATTCTACGTTGTCGGAGAGATTTCTCTCTCCCCAATTAATTGAAGAATTATGAGAAGATGACTTGACTTGCAATGGAATGGAGCCATGCACTCAACGATTTCTTGTCACATTCCTTTGGAATTTGTGACTCATCGAACCAAGTTTATGATGTTCATTTATGGAAAGCCCAACATAGAACTTAGTCATTATTTGAATTTGTGATGAAGAGCTATTCGATCTCTATTTATGAGACGTTTAGTGCATGTTTTAACGCAAACTCTAAATATAGTTAATGAAGGAAAAGTGACGCATCATTTGAACACTCTAATTAAAGAGTTTGAACACTATATAACGAAGGAAAAATTGACGATTTGAGAGAGCCCAATACATGATTTGTTTTTTTGGCAAATACAAAGATCAAATTTTGTTATATCCAATGGGAGGCCAATTTTCGTGTTTTCTTTGGGCCGATTTGTTGAAGTGATGGCAGCATTTGCAGACGTCTGCTTCCCTGCTTTGCGGTCGATGCATCAGTTCCATAGACTCTGTCTAGAGAAATACAACATGTGGGATGAAGCGATTGGATTTAAAGATTCTACAAATTATAACAAGATGAGATATTTGTGACATCTTCACGCTTGTTATGCCTAAGTGACATCTTCACGCTTGTTATGCCTAAGTGATGCATCGATGCTACCACTTGATGCTGTGGATGAACGGTTCTCCGACGGTTTCATCTCACTCAATAGCATGCATAGGATTGTGAGTATTACAACATTTGCACATTATTTTCCTATAAACAAAAACATTCATTAAGTTTTTGTTCATGAATGCACGAGTCTTTGATAGTAAAAAATCTATGCAGTACGGCATTCCTCTCATCGATGATTGTTATGGCCTGCTCTTTCCATCTCAAAATTTAAACTATTCCTACTTAAAAACGATTGTAACAGTGTGTTTTCATCAATTTTCCACACTCTGGCAGTTTGTGTCTACTACAACCTTTTGCACTGCCATCTCAGAATTGTTATGTTTATCTTTCATTAACTAGTACTTGATATGATTTTCGTACTTTTGTCCTTAGCATAGCGATTAATTGATTTTGTTCACAGAAAACAGGTGCATGATTTGATGTTTGGATATTTCGAAATTTTCTATGATTTGGATTAACGTGTTGGTGGGAAGATACTAATATGCTTAATAAACAACATGTTATATAGCTTATAAAACATAATGTGTTGTCTTCAAGTTCGTGCTATGTCGGAGAAATATATAGTGCAAGGTCCGATATCTGCAAGTCAGAAACAATGTG
>CM035431.1:102103365-102120865 GCA_020310875.1 Ceratopteris richardii
GAAAATGGAAGGTATGGATCAGAGAATGGGATGAGAGATCTTTATGAGGTGAAGAATCCATTCTTATAGCAAATTATCATGCCACAAGTATCAAAATTCTAGGAAGCCAAGTAAGAAAACCTTTTTTAAACTTAGGAATTGGAAGGGAGGAATACCACTTGGTAGGTTCTTTAATTGATATTGGAGTAGCCATGAGTAGTGTACGTGCTTTTTTAGTAGAAAACTTAGAGATATCACTCACTTCTACAAAGTATTATGTGATTGGGATTGGAGGTAATATCATTGAATGTGTAGGAGAAGTAACCTTATCCTTACACTTAGGGAACAATACAATGCAACAAACTTTTGGTATGTAAAGCCTCTCACCTACTAGAAGAAATAGTTCTAGGAAAAGATTGGATATACAAATATGAGGTTACAATACACCTAGGCCAAGGATATATTTTAGCCAAGGTAGGAAATAGAGATGTCTTTAGCCTCCTAGACAAGAGACCACTAAAGACGGCTTACATGGAGAACCCTAATTTAACAAATCAAAGTACGCATGACTTAGAACCCCAACCGAGCTTTTTATCATATGATTACATTCTTCAACTTTTCCTAATTGCCAATGAAAATTCTTTATCTACTATGTGTAATCACCCAACCCCTCCTTCTCAAGAGAATACTTTAGAGATTCATAATGAGGTCATTAATTCTCTAGAGGAATGTAGAAATCCATCTATAAATTTGGCAACAAGGTAGACTTGCTAGCAGTAAAAAAGGAGAATCAAGTAGATATGGATTCACAAAGATCAACTCCAGGAGTATAAATGCAAGACATATCAAGCACAACCAACAAAACAGACATGAAGAAAGTCATTCAAGGTAGAAATGGTATCACCAACCAACTCAAAGGCATTCAAGTATGGCTACCCAAATGAGTATTTGAAGCTCAAAGATAAAAAAAGAAAGAGTGGATGCCAAAGAATAGAATGCAGAAAGCCAAAGAAGATATTAAATTATTCAATGATGTAATTAGATTGCAACCAAAGGCTACACCAAAACTTCAAAAGTATCAAGGAGGACAAAGGGCAAAGAAACCAACGAAGCAACATAGTCAATGCAACTACATATGGCAAGTCAAAGCAAAGGACATAGCATCAGAGCCAGGCCAACCAACAAGGGAGGAGAATAGAAAGAGAGCTACAAAGACATATCAAATTTGAAGGCCATAGAAAGCCCATAAAAACAAGAACTAGAGAAGCAGTGTCAAGATTGCACTCATGCGGAGTTGAATGCATCTACAGTATGCACAATAGGGCCAAAATACAAGGCCTCACATTTCGCACATGGCATTTTTAAACTATTTAGTGGTGCACATTTCCTTCCAAGGAAATAGGTCTTCACGTTTACCATAGAAGTTTAGGATCTCTACTAACTACAACTAACTTACTGTTTAGGCTATAACTAACCATTTTATGTTTCTTTTTAGCAATGCAAAAAATATAAAAAATATATTTATCTTCAGGTATCATGATTATTTCAACTATTCTAAAAGGGGACTCACATAAAGGATAGAGATCATATATTTAGCAATTAAAGAAATAAAAAAATATATGTATCTTTAGGTATCAGGATTGTATCAACCATTCTATCTGTATATGTGTCTATATATGTGTATGTATCCATGTATGTGTATTTTTATTTTGTTCTATGTATATTTTTGTGAGTGCATAAATGTGCATGCATGGTGAGTATGCTTATGTATTATGTGCATATATTTGTGCATGCATGAGCATGTGTGTTTGTTTGTGTATGTGTTTATGCATGCATGTTTGTGTATGCATTTTTTTTATGTATAAACATATACATACATACATACACACACAAGTATATATATATATATATATATATACACACATATATATATATATATATATATATATATATATATATATATATATATATATATATATATATATATATATATATATATATATATACATATATATATATATACATATATATATATGTATGTGTGTGTGCCTGTATATATATATATATATATATATATATATATATATATATATATATATATATATATATATCCATATATACATACATATATACATAAATACATACACACACATATACATGCATACATGCACATATACATACATACATACATACATACATGCTTAAATACATACATACATACATACATACATACATGCATACATACATACATACATACATACATTCATATATACATACATACATATACACAAACATGTGATACATTAACATAAATACACACATGCATCTATACACATGTACACACATGCATACATAAATACATACACATATATACACACACATCCATACACACTTACACACAAACATACATAGATACATACATACATGCAAGCCTCATACATGCATACATAGATACATACATACATACATACATGCATGCATGCATACATACATACATACATACATACATACATACATACATACATACATTCATGCATGCATACATACATACATACATACATACAGACATACATATACACATATATGCATGTATGTAGGTATCGATGTATGCACGTATGTACGTATGTACGTTTGTATGTATGTATGTATGTATGTATGTATGTATGTATGATTTTATGTATATATATATATATATATATATATATATATATATAAAAGTTACAAGGTAGAGGTATGGTAGGTCAATTTGATGTCTAGACTAGTGTAGAAGTCATGTATATATAGGCTAATGGAGAGGTGTGGCCTTCCGCAAATAGTGACACATGAGTGGTCTAATATGGGCTGCCATCACCTATGTAGTCCCTATATGCAACTTAGGTCTGTTCAATCAACCCCAAGAAATATGAATGATTTCTAAATGCGACAAGGAAAATTCCTTGGATTATTACTGAACCCCACAATGTGGACCTTGGTAACTTGCTTTCCTCATAATATCTTAAATCCTAGAATTTGATGTTTTTTAAAAAGAGGAACTAGAATTAAAAAAAAAAGGAAGAGTATAAGAATGAACCCTTAGGGCACAAGAAGAGACTTTACAGAACCTACAAAGGAACTAAATCTTATAAAGGGCACTTGAAATAGATTCAAGACCAGGGTAGGGGGATTTACAATGGAGGGCCATTGGCCAAACCAAAATATAGAGTGCATGAAAACAAGACTAGGCACAAGAGCATGCAAGGTAAACCTTATAGAATTTTAATGTTAGTATAGTGGGAAACTTGTTAGATATCACTTGCATAATTAAAATTTGGGGCTTCTTTATCAAACACAACCTCAGAAGAAGACCATAAAAATGGGGCTGCTGACATAAAAATGGGAGAAGACCATGTCTTCCTCAGAGACTTATTCATGATACCTCTTAAAGAATAAGTATAGCATAACCACAAAAATATTCCTCTTTAGAAGAAATATGAAAAAGTTTGGGAAGATGATCCCCACTGTATACATGTCCTTGAAGTTCAACTTTAGTGTATAAACGAGAGCTTGCCCCCTCTGTACATCAAGGAGTGCATGGCTACCTACCATCTTCTCTGTGGCCAAGGGATGGTGGAAAGGTCCCTATTAAAATTTTGCGAGGAAATTTGTAGTGGTTTTGAGTCTCTTCTCTATAGAAGAAGGTGAATAGTCAAGATTGAGAGATCTAAAAAAACAATGTCTTGCAACCTTGAACATCATTAAATTCCTTTCTTCTACCTCCAATGGAAGGGTTTTTTCTTAAAGGGGATCCACCAAACGTAAACCCACTTCCAATATATATTGGCATGGTTGCAAACAACAAAAAGATGCATAATTATTTCTTCTTGATTCTAAAATGGACAAAGAACTTGTGGATGTCAACCCTTGTTAAATCTATTGAGTTTGTTTCCAGACAAAATCCCATGGTGCATGAGCATCCAGACAAAGATGGTCTCTTTATGGCAAGAAGAAAAAGACCAAACCACACAAAACATAAATGCGCATTATAACCAAGACCATTGAGAATGCCATAGCCTATTAAGTTTGGTGGCCATCCTTGATCTCGAAGTCTCTATGTCATTGGAAGTTGATAAGATTTCTAGAGTTCATCTTGACTCCTATCGCACATATTTGGCAAGGAGGGTTGACCACAATTTTGCAAAAGAACATTGTAGGACGTCTCTGAGATATTTTTCTTATATTGGAGAGCCTCAAAGTATTTTAGATCAAGATCATACTCCATGATCTCATTATAAAAGGTTATTCCACATTTCATGATTTATGGCCTATTTTGAAGTGATTCCTATTGATAGGGGGTTGCATTGAGTTGAACTAGATGTTTCTGTGAAGGAACTAGGGGATATCCATCGACGATTGGGGAAAATCATAGCACCTCTTGAGGTCTTGCCAGATTGCAAAAGCCCTTCTAAAAAAATTGGGGCCTTTGAATTGGAATTCTTGTTTGCTATAGCAAATTGTGATAAAGTCACAACTTTTCTAGGCATGATATCTTCATGGGAAGCTCCTTGAGACAAAATGTTTGAGTAGAAGAACACAAAAGTTTAAAGAAGAAAAAATTCCATGTATCCATTTGGCCACGATTCATTTGTAAATCTGGTCCAAATCGAAGAGATCTAGACCCCCTGTCAAAGTTGGAGGGGTAGTGGGTGGAGAACTTGACTTTGGGCATCATCTTCCTCTGAGTAGTCAAACCTCTGATAAAATTCAAGAGAATGGATTTGAGATTAGACAACTGTGACTTTGATGGAATAAATAGTTAGGTTGTAAGATTTGACTAGTAGCATTCTAGATCTTTAACCTCATTATAAATGGTAGCATTGGTATCTTCTACATAGTTTTGGAGTATGAGGTCCCACTAGATGTGAGGGATAAAGATCCCATGAATATTTCATTTCATACATTCTATGTGGAGAAGCCAGCCCAAAGCATCTAGAATAATGGAGTACAATAGGGGAGCCAAAAAGCATCCTTGTTTAATCAAATTCATAAGCCGAATAGGCTCAATTAGGGTACCATTCAATACCACTTTACATGAGGAGTTCACAAGCAAGAATTGAATATCACGAATGTAAAAGGCTCCGAACCAATTTTCTTGTAAAGCTTGCAAAATGAATCTTCCATGGAAAGGATTCCTTGAAGAAAAGAAAGCAATGGACTTCCAAAAAATCTTGGTTGGTTCCTTCCTATAACATGAAAAGAGTTTCCATAATGATTTTTCCAATGTATAAATCCTTTCTATTCAAGTTTGATGATTTCGTGTATGTTTATGATCATGTTTCTTATAATGACGGCTTCTTTAGTTCTATTGTCATTATTTTCCTTAATCCATGCATTGTCAACAACTAGGGTTTTATATTTTCTTATGATCTCGAATATGTCTTTTTGAATCCCTAAATTGTATTTGGCAGTGTCTAAGGATCCCAAACTATTTTTTACTATCATGATAATGTGGTTTAAATGTTCTATCAATACTTTTGCCCACTTCTGTTTGGATGTATTCCATTGTTCAAAGTCTTGAACTGATGTGGAACCATCCACTTTTAAACTGTGGATATCTGAAATGAAGTGAACATTGTTATGATCTGAAATGAAGTGAAGATTGTTAGAAGTAGTGTGAAAGTCCCAATCATTAGCAAGTCTGCATGCCCAATAAATTTAGTTGAATCGAGTAACACCAAAAATTTGACCTCTTTTATTGTTGGCCCAAGTAAATCCAATACTCTAAGAGGTTTCCTTAAGACAAAAGGAAAGTTGAAGCTAAATCCAATCTTTTTTTCCTATTTGTTAAGAGTTTAAACACATTTCAAATATCTCTGCATGTAGCAAGTAACCATATTGAAGTCTCCCACAAGACTGAGGTGAGGGAGAAGATTGATGAGCAACCTCGAACAATGGGAACTCCTAGAGGAAAAGTTAGAAGCATAAATCAAGGGGACACAAAAGTGGCTGATAATGAACTTCTAAGAAGAACCACATTTTGCTCTTTGATCTTAACTTGGTTCTCATTGATCAAGGGATATATGCATAAAAGAGATGTAGAAAAATTCTAAAATGCATAATTGAAGGGTTTTATTAGGCTATGGTTCTTGAGGAGTAATTTCATGCAGTGCATTAGTGTAGCATCTATGCACAATGTCTACAACCATATTAATTGCTTGTGCCCCAATGAATCAAACATATCTTTAGCTTTCCACATACAATAGGCCATCGATAAGAATTTTTCTCCTTAAGTACTGAAAAAATTCAGTAGATTTTCTACTTGTTTCATTCTTAATAGTCTTGTGACACATTTTGAATTTCTCAAAAGAATCAATCTTCTCCAAAATAAAATACACCCATATATTTATACTATAATCATCGAATATCAATAAAAATAAGAGAGATCTTCCCCAAAGCATGAATATAAAGTTTACCACACATATCATCATCTAGAAACTTTAGAGGATCTTGAGATGGATTTCTACTCTCTTTTGGAAATGCCCTCCTTTTTTGCTTGCCTATCATGCATGCTTCACATGGATCCTACAAATCCAAAAATGTAGAAAGATATGCTACCATCACTTTCTCTACATTTCTTTGGGAATGGGAGATCCTAGATGCCCCAAATCCTGATGCCAAATTATGTTTCTATCTTTTTCTCCCATAGTAGTGAGGTGCTTAACTCAAAACAAGTTATCTTTTCACAATCCATTTCCAACAGAATTACCTATTCCATCCAAAATTTCTACAGCATTCCTTTTGAAAAGTGCTTTAAGACCATGACCTGTTATGGTAAAAATAAATTTCCTTTCTTTTTGTAGGAACATATGAAAAAATTAGAGAATTTTCTCTCAACATGAGTGGTAGCAACAAAAAAGATTTTTCTATCACTTCAACTAGAAATTTGGAGTCATTTCACTACAAGAAATACAAGCATTACTTAAATGACAAAATATTCAATGTTCGTTTTGACGTGTAAAGTGACATGCATTGCAACAGTAGCATTAAGCATCGCAAAAGGGACAAAATGAAGAAGCATTGCATAAGTGATGCTCTTTGCAAACATGCTAAAAAGTGTCGCTTATGTGATGTAGTTTGAACATGCATATACAATGGTTTTTTAACCCAAAAAAAAATGTTGGAGGCTCTTTGATAATCATCTATAGGAATTTGATTGAAGAGCTATCCAAAATTCGCAATTGCGCTGTTGGGATGAAAACCCTCAAGGAAGTGTACCTCAAGAATTTTTTTTCAAGTTCATTTCATTGATTTTCTAGGTGTGATATGGTGTTTTGACTACAAAGAGTTGTAAATTGTGCATGTTTAGATTGATTTGATATTTATGAGATAAGAAACCATGTTAATTTTGTAGATTAAACTTGTAGATTTGTAAATAGCTCATTGAAACTAACATGTGACCCTTGAAAAACCTTGAAAATCTTAGGTTTACCCCATGGAAACCTAACTTAAACCCTAGGAAACCCTATAAATTCAGCCTATAAATGTGAGTAATCCCATTAGTTGATGTGCCTAACCTTAAACATAGGCAAAACCTAACTTTCCTTGATTGAAAACCTAGGTTGGAACCTTAGTTTTTCCTTTTTATGCTAAGTCTAATCCTTTGATTTAAATAATTTTGTATGTAAGGTGTGAAACCAAACCTTAGTCCAAAAATAAAAACGGAAAACAAAAAAGAGACAAAAATAGAAAAAGAAGAATTGGAAAATTAAAAAGAGAAAAACCAAAATAGAAATAAAAGATGGCATTTTTCCAAAAATAGAAAAAGAACATGCAAGAACTTTTCAAAAATAGAAAGGGTCAATAAGGAGGTTAGAAGATTCTAGAGAGATGTCCTAGGGAAAACCTATAAATAGATGTCCCATTTTTTCCAGGTATGCTCCTTGCCCTTTCTTGTTGATTCAATTTCTTCTCCATGACCTCAAATTAATATATGCACATGCATAGATGGTATTAGACAAAAAGAGAAATTTGGTTGTTTCATGATTTTGTTTTTTATTATTTCTTACATTGAGAAAGAAGAAAGGTGGAAGATTCATCCATAGATTAACATCTTGCAAAAATTTCTTTTTTTCTTTTTTTGAAGAATTATTCAAGCTTTGAATGAATTTCTTTTGGATCCTCTGCTTGCTAAACTATTCTTAATTGGGTTGTTTATTTCACTTTGCTAGGAGTTTTAAGTAAATAACTAGGCCACGGGCTATACTACTGACTAATTTAACCACATGGAGAGAGGGAGGCGATGGAGATGTCATTAGAGAGGTCCAAAAAGAGAGGATTTGGAGGCGGTGCTACTATGAATTTGAGGAGAGAGACAAAGAGACTGGGAAGGGTGTAGTGTAGTGAGGGGTACAAATGGATCTCTACTCTATAATAAAAAGAGAGGGAGACAAAGAGGTCTAAGAAAGGGGACTATACAAATGAAATGATTGGGTGGTGTTGTCCATCATGAGCTTGCCATGGATCTTAGCTTCTGTTGCACATCCTCTTTGTTGCATGTCGCTTCTTCTACCATTGCCTCTCCATCTCTATGTCGCTGCAGTAGCAATGCTTATTTTTTACCGTCTTGTTAATGACCATGTCTTTTTTATGTTTCCTCCTCATCAAGGAACATGTTGAGCTCTAAAAGTTTACACTACAACCATTCCGTTCATTCCGTAAGGAGCTCTTCATAGGGTCAACCGATAGCTGCTCTTGTAGAGAGAGAGAGAGAGGGGAGGGAGAGAGCTGGCTGCATCATGCTACAAAGGGACGATGATTGTGTAGAACACAGGTAGAGAACTAGATAGAGAGAGAGAGATAGATGGAGAGAGAGAGAGAAGATGATAGGGTTTCAAAAGATGATGAAGGAGGAGAAATTGATGGTGTAGAGGGTCACATGTGATGGATTTAGGCAGATGAGAGAGGATGAGAGAGAGATATACCTCATGACAGAGAGAGATACCTTGCGACAGTCGGAACTCTAGAGATCCTTGAGAGAGAGAGAGAGGGAGGTAGGCAGGCACAAGCATGAAAAGAATGCGATGGAGGCGGTGATGGTTGCATGGCCTACAGAAAGGGAGATCGTTGAGAGAGAGAGAGAGGGAAACAACTAGACAGAAGAGCCATACAGAGAGCGAAGGCACAAAGAGAGAGAGAGAGAGAGAGAGAGAGAGAGAGAGAGAGAGAGAGAGAGAGAGAGAGAGAGAGAGAGAGGCAAAGGAGTTTGGATGCAAAGACACTCGATCACATGAGAGAGATTAGGTTGCTGATCGGATCACCCATGCAAAGATTAGCCATGGTGCAATAAGAGTAGAGAGATTGTGGATACCACTGCATATCGTAGCAGAAGTTCACGTGGAGATGGCTTCGAGGAGGAGAGAGAGAGAGAGAGAGAGAGAGAGAGAGAGAGAGAGAGAGAGAGAGAGAAAGACAGAGAGAGAGAGGATGGGTGGGTTCTGTAGGTATAGATAGATACGATGTGATGCATGCAATAAGCGAGAACTTGTGTGGGGGGAAAGAGAGAGAGAGAGAGGGGGAGAGAGAGAGAGAGAGTGAGAGAGAGAGATGGAACTCTATAGAGAGAGGTGATAGCTCACGTTGCTATAGACTCACGTCGGAGAAGGAGAGGGAGATTGAGAGACTTAGATGGAGCTAAGGTGGTGCATAAGTCTATAGATGAAGCACAGAGGCAGTTGAAAAATAGATGGAGAGAAATTCATATGGCTACGAGTAATGAGGATAATAGTACATTTGTCCAAAAAGGGGAATCGCCTCCAAACATTGCATTCTGGTTTACTTCAATCACCTTGGGTTATTGAACCGATAGCCTTACATTTAGAGAAAGAGAGAGAGAGAGAGAGAAGGAGAGAAAGAGAGAGAGAGAGTCATATGGTTATGAGTAATAAGGATAATAAGATAAAAACTGATTAAAACATCACTTCATTGTACATGTCCAAATATGGCATCATACACAAAATCTTGAAAGTTCGAGCATGAAAACATTGAGAAGTTGTTAATGCATTCATCAATCTCATAAATTCCTTTTCATCAGCATTTGACCTGGATATCATGTTTGAAATTGAAGCGAACAAGTAAAGGTGTTTCTAGAACATTTATTTTTGATTGCCAGACTTACGCTTGGCAATAAGAAGGAGAAAGGATAACTCAACTAAGGAATTAATTCATCCAAACTTTTGAGATACATGTTCCAAAGTACTTGGCTGATATTTTGGTTGATTTAAGAAGCTCAAAGGGTGTTCTAATCAATTCTGAAGTCACAGTTGGCTGGCATGAAGTGGTTGTAGCAGCACCAACTCATCTTCGGATTGCATCCACCATCTTTGTTCACAGTGGTATTAGAGCATAGTCAACCAACATGGGAGATGGATTTCCATCAACAATTGACAAATTGGATCGATACAACTACCCAACATGGTCTCTAAGGATGGAGGCTTACCTTCAAGGGAGGAATCTATATCGATTCATATCTGGAGATGAAGGAATGCCAACCATGAGGAACAAAGGGCAACCATCACATGAAGAAGTGGAAAGACTTTCAAATTGGTGTTCGAAGGATGCACGTACAAGGTCCTATATTCTAAACTCAATCTCTGATTTTCTTTTACCTCATGTAAAGGGATGCAAGACATCAAGAGAGACCTAGAATTCACTTGCTTCTTTCTTCTCCTCCAACACTCGAGCAAGGAAGAACCAATTGTGGATGGAGTTCAGAACAATGAAGAAAAGCCCGAAGCAAAGTGTGACTAATTATGTCACAAAGATGAAGGAGATTTCTGACCAACTTGGAAGCATTGGAGAGATAATTGAAAAGGAGCAAATCATTAGACAAATCATAAATGGAATCAAATCATATGACAAGTGGGAGTCCTTCACAACAACCATGGATTTGTACATGGATATGCATGTACCCAACCTCAACACACTCATGGACCAACTCTTCACTCATGAAGCAAAGATTAGCAAAGGTGGTGAGTCCTCAAGAGGTAATCAAACTTTTGCCTGATATTATGATAAAGCTAAGGTCAAGGACAAGTCAAAGAATAAGAAGAATGAAGGTGAAGGTAGCTCTTTCCAAGCAAACTTTGCAGGTAGAAGAAGAGCTAGAGGTGGAAAGCAAGGCAGGGGGAGATTCCAATCATCTCAACCTTGCAATATATGCGGCTTATCTAATCATACTACTGAAGAATGTTTTAGGAACCCAAGGAACTCAAGAGGAAGAGGATTTAATAGAGGTGGCTATGGATCAAATAGAGGTAGATATAATGGATGCTACAACAACAACTACTACAACAACAATTACAACAACAACAACTATCAAAGTGGCCATAGAGGAAGAAGAGACTAAAATAACTATGCAGAGGACCAAAGTCAAGAATATTCATTATTGATTATGAATCTATCAATGAACAAGGGTAAGGATGATGATCACATCTTTTACATTGATTCGGGATGCTCAAACCATGTAGCAGGAACTAACAAGCATGAAGTGCAAATAGGAGATGACACAAAGCACTTTGTGGAGAAGATAGGTAATGTGAAGACATCAGATGGGAACATCAACCTCTTAAGCAAAGTCTTGTATGCCCCTACAATTACCAAAAATTTAGTAAGTGTTAGACATATTGTTGAAAAAGGATTGCAGGTAAGATTCAACAGATTTGGAGCATATGTTGAAGACCCAAGGCAAGGCTTTAGAAGGATTTCCAAAGGAGAAAAGACAGGAAGGCTTTTCACTTTTGAACTGGAAGATACAAAGAACATAGCTTTGTTTAGCTATGGATCTCAAAGTCTCATAGAGTTGGAGATGTGGCACAAAACTCTTGCTCACATTGGTGAGAGGACACTCAAACAAATTTGCAAGGACCAAAGTGTACTTGGTTTGCCTAATATCACAAGGAAACACATGATTTATAAGTGTGAAGCTTGTCAACTGGGCAAGGCTCATAGAAAACCTTTCGATAAGAAGGGATATGTGTATCAAAATCCTTTGGATCCACTGCACACGGATGTGTGGGGTCCAATAAGGAGCCATCTATACCATGCTCAAGATATTATGTGTCTTTCATGGATGATTCTAGCAGGTGAACCATTCTATTTTTTCATGAAGCACAAGGGTGAAGTGTTTAATTGCTTTAAGAAGTATATTGCTCTTGTTGAAAACCAAACAGGTAGGTCTTTGAAAAGACTCAGATCAGATGGTTAAGAAGAATACTTCTCTTCTGAATTTGATGCCTTCTTGCATGAAAGAGGCATTAAATGGGATGTCACTACAAGGTATACACCCGAACTCAATGGTGTAGCAAAGAGGAGAAACACAGCTATTATTGAAACTGCAAGGTCCATGCTCAATGAAAAGGGATTGCCAAACTACCTATGGGTAGAGGCTGTGTCTACAGCCACATATCTCATAAATAGACTTCCATTGAAGTCACTAGATGGAACTACTCCATATGAAGTATGGAATGGAAGAAGACCTAGTCTAGAGCATTGTAAAATTTTTGGATGCTTAGCCTATGCTCACATTCCTTCTCAAGTAAGAGGGAAATTGGATCCCAAAGTAGAGATGTGCATATTCATTGGTTATGACCAAAACCAAAAAGGATATAGATTGTACAATCCAACTAATAAAGGATTGGAGATGTAATTTTTGATGAGAACAAATCATGGCTTGATGACGACAGGAAAGTGAAGCTACCTTATGACTTGGATGAAGATTTTCCATCACTTCAACCAAAGGAGCCAAAGCAAATGGAAGAAAGTGATCGGAGATTGACCTAGAAGACTTGGAAAGACTAAAGCTATGGAAGATCAAAGGTAAAGCAAAGATGTAGGATGCTACATATGGACCCGAGAGCTCACATCAACCACTTAGAAGGTCTTCAAGGGAGAAGAAGAAACCAGAGAGGTTTGGTTATGATACTTCTTTGGTCACCAAGCACTCAATCTACATTGCAAAGGATTCAACCAATGAAGAACCTACCACATTCGATGAAGCAGAAAGCAAGAAATCTTGGAGAGATTCAATGGATCAAGAAATGGAAGCCTTGAAGGAGAATCACACTTGGGAGCTTGTACCTAACAAGCCATATATGAAGGTAATTGGATCTCGATGGATATACAAAATCAAGAGGAACCCAGATGGAAGTATAAATAGAAATAAAGCAAGGTTAGTTGTTAAAGGGTTTGCTCAAACCCATGGTATTGATTATGAGGAGACTTTCTCTCCTGTTGCAAAAATGCCTACAGTTAGGGTTCTCATTAGTCTTGCTGCATCTAGAAATTGGAAGCTCTATCAACTTGATGTAAAGAATGCTTTCTTAAATGGATGGATTTCTGAGGAAGTGTATATGGCACAACCTCCTGGATATGAGGATGCACATCATCCTAACTATGTTTGAAAATTAAAGAAAGCCTTGTATCGATTGAAGCAAGCTCCAAGAGCTTGGAATTTGAGATTGGTGACTTATTTGCAGGACCAAGAATTCAAAGCTAGCAAGGCGGATACCTCTTTGTTAATAAAGAGGAATGCATCTGAAGTGATCTAATTATGTGTGTATGTTGATGATATTATTATCATTGGCAATGATCTTGAAGGAATCAAATAGGTAAAGACTCAAATGAAAGAGGAGTTCAAAATAAGTGACCTCTGACCACTCACTTATTTTCTTGGATTGGAGTTAATCTACACTGGCTCAAGTATATACATCACACAAAGGAAGTACGTGCATGACATGCTCATCAAGTCCAAGATGGAGAACACCAAGTGTGCATGTATACCTATGGAGCAAAATCATAAGCTTAGTGCTTATGAAGGAGAGCCAATTGAAGACATCACAAGCTATCAAAGCTTGGTTGGAAGTTTGAACTATGCAACACTCACAAGGGTGGATATATGCTATAGTGTTAGCATATTGAGTCAGTTTATGCATAAGCCAAGATGAACACATACGAAAGCGGCCAAGAGAGTCCTCAAGTACCTGAAGGGGACTATGAATGAAGGCTTTTTTTATCCATTTTCTTCAGATATTGAGCTAAAGGTCTACTCAGATGTGGATTGGGCTCGATCTAGAGATGATAGAAGAAGCACATCGGGGTATGTATCATTTGCAGGTTCAAAAATCATTTCTTGGTCATCCAAGAAGCAACCAACCGTGGCATTATCTTCTAATGAAGACAAATATAGAGGTTTGGCTAATGCAACTCAAGAAATCATGTGGTTGAAGTCGTTGTACACAGATCTTGGACTTCATTCTTCAACACCTCAAATTTGTGGTGACAACACAAGCTCACTACATCTTGTAGCTAATCTACTATACCATGCTAGAACCAAGCATATTGAAGTCCACTACCATTATGTAAGGGAGAAGCTAATGAGCAATGATATTCAACTATCCTATGCCTCCACAAATATGCAATGTGCAGACATGTTGACCAAAGCTCTTGATGGTACAAAGTTAAGTAGATTCAAGTTGATGATTGGGTTGCAGGAAATCAAGGACAATTGAAGACTTATTTGGAGGCCAAGCATGTTAGGCTTGAGGGGGAGCTGTTGGTGCATTTTTCCCAAGCCTACATGCTTGATATGATGTTCATTTGTAGCCATATGTGTAGACATATGAACACCTCTTGTAAATGAGCACATTTTATCTCTTGTAATTGTGAAAAAGAAAAAAGAAAAAGAATGGCTGTAACTACCAAAAACCAAGAATAAGTGAGCTAAGGGAATATTTCCTAACTTTGGGGATCACTTTTAGGTGGAGCCATGCGAATTTGAATTCAAAAGTCCCTCCAAAAGTAGCTATAAAAAGAGCAAGAAGGAAGTGGTGATTAGCAAGCCTTATACGTGACCACTTCACGTCATTTTGTAGAGATTGAAGAGCTTACTCCATATCTCTATCATTCTACTCCCATTGTGCAAATATTCATTGCCAATGGGGTTTTAATCATATGTGAATCTATACATTCATCATTCTCTACTTCTCTGTTTTGTTCTCTGCTATACTCACTCAGAGCAGTAACTTTAGAAGCTCATATCACGCGCTCTATTCAACCTTTTTCAAAGTTTTAAAATGTGTTGGATTGCTCTACAAGTCTTGTTTTTTTATATAGAATATCATGGTCATTAGATTTATACTTTGGCAAAAATCTTTAGTTTACTGCTCACTAGTCTATCTTTGTAGAGCCCTAAGAATTGTGGGCATGTTCTTGATGTCGAGGAATCTTGTTCTTAGTGGTCAGTGGATCATTTGAAGTATTTTAACTTGGATTGGGAAGTTTGATAAGTCTTTTTTCTATGCCCAAAAGGGATGTATCTAATTCCTACCAAGTTAAGAGCACTCTTCATTTTTTCGAGCAGGTGTATGTTCAAAAATAGCAAGTTTTGGGAGCTAGTCATTTTGCAACTAGTCTGTCTTGACTTAAACTTTTGAGATACATGTTCTAAAGTACTTAGCTGATATTTTGGTGCATTTATGAAGCTCAAGGGGTCTACTCGGAAGTCATAGTTGGCTAATGTGAAGCCGGTTGTAGCAGCACAAACTCATCTTCAGATTGCATCCATCATCTCTCTTCACACACCTCTCTCTATAGAGTTCCATCTCTCTCTCACACTCTCTCTCTCTCTATCGCTCTCTCTCTCTATGTGTGTCTCTCTCTCTCTCTCTCTCTCTCTCTCTCTCTTTGCACAATTTCACACTTCGTGCATGCATCACAATGCATCTGTGTGTACCTACAGAACTCACCCATCCTCTCTGTGTGTGTGCGTGTCTCTCTCTTGATCTCTCTCTCTCCCTCTCTCTCTTTCTCCCTCTGTCTCTCTTTATTGCACGTTATTGAAGAAGTTAACCAAGCAAAAAATATGGCTAAATATTGTACGTACAATTTCCATTCTTTGTATATCATTTGAATTGTTTTATTTTCAATAATTAGGATACACACACTTATTCATATGCACATATACAAGTTTACATGAAGATGCACATTCACACATATACACATGTACACATGCACATACACACACATATATATGCACATACACTTACACATACACACACATACACATGCATATGCATAAACATTTCTACAAACACATAAAAGGACTTGCATGCATGCATTATTGCATATACACATACACATACACACATTTACACATACTTAAATACATGTATATGCACATTCGATTGCATGCACATACACATGGATGCAAATGGAAATGCATGCACATATGTACATATACACACACATACACATATATACACATATACATGCACATACGTACACACACATATGCACATACATGCACATACACATGCACATACACATGCACATACACATGCACATACACATGCACATACATACATATACACATATACATGCACATACACACATATATACATACACTTACACATATACATGCACATACATACATATACACACACATACACATGCACATGCACATACACATACATATGCATATCCACTTACACATGCACATGCACATACATGCATATATACATATACATATGTATATACATACATATACACACATATACACACATACATGCACATACGTACACACACATACACACAAATACACATGCACACACATACATATACACACATATACATGCACAAAAACACATATACACATAAACTTACATATATACATGCACATACATACATATACACACACATACACATGCACATGCACATACACATACATATGCACATACGCTTACACATGCACATTCACATACATGCATACAAACACATACATATGCACATACATACATGGACATATATATACCTAGATACATACATATACATGCATAACTTACACAAATATAGATATATACCTACATGTGCATACACACATTTTACACACACAACCACATGCATATATATATATATATATATATATATATATATATATATATATATATATATATATATATATATATATATATATATATATATATATATATATATATACATATATATATATATATATATACATATATATATAAGCACACATAATTATGAATGAATTATATAATTAAAGTAATAAAACAAATGCTAAATATAAACAATAATGAAAATCATTAGAACAAGACTTTTCATTACTTAATACCATAGACACAATTCAAAACATAACTGGAATGAACTATATATATATATATATATATATATATATATATATATATATATATATATATATATATATATATATATATATATATATATATATATATATATATATATATATATGTGTGTGTGTGTGTGTGTGTGTATGTATGTGTGTGTGTATCTATATATATATATATATATATATATATATATATATATATATATATATATATATATATATATATATATATATATATACATATATATATATATCAATGCAAATATATATCCAATGTCATAATCATGATCATCACCATGATCATCCTCATTATTAAGAGCCTCATCCTCATCATCACAGTCA
>CM035431.1:102758365-102765276 GCA_020310875.1 Ceratopteris richardii
TAGTCCTCAATGTCGTCGATGTAGAGAGAGAGAGAGAGAGAGAGAGAGAGAGAGAGAGAGAGAGAGAGAGAGAGAGAGAGAGAGAGAGAGAGAGAGAGAGAGAGAGAGAGAGAGAGAGAGAGAGAGAGAGAGAGAGAGAGAGAGAGAGAGAGAGAGAGAGAGAGAGAGAGAGAGAGAGAGAGAGAGAGAGAGAGAGAGAGAGAGAGAGAGAGAGAGAGAAAGAAAGAAAGTGTTTTTATGTCTATTAGGAGGCCAAACTCTGCCTATGAGACAAATCGATGTACATGGGTGTATCTTCTGTCAATCAGAAAAGATAAAAGTGCTGAAAAAGAACTGGTAAAGCTGGTATAGATCTCCGTTGTATGCATGTGGAGATACCCATGAAAATGTGGGGGGTGTATGGAGTGTGATATTATGATAGTCTATATGCAAAAGGGTAGTACAACAAGCATGCGAATGCATATGAAACGACTAACTAGCTCCATCCTGTGCTAGTGGGCGGGTGTAAGATGTGATACATAGGTGGAGGTGGAGTCAGGGCCACCCTGATGGCTGCAGCGGGATCGGCCATCATCATGAATCGTCTCTCCTCTGCGGCACGATGGTCACGAGCTTGGATCTCCGCAATCTGGTGTCGGTGAAGTCTCGGGGCCCGATATCCTATAGCACGGGGTCGTCTCCTAGCTCGAGAACTCTCAGCCTGCTGAAGAGTCACCCCTCTCGGTGTGGAATAAAGAAGCCAGTGAGCTGACTTTGTCTCCCTCCTGTACGGAGTGCTATAGTAGGCTGGAGTAGGGAATCTCTGTGACTCTGTATCTCTAGTAAGAATCGCCCGAGCTATCACTGGTCTCTAAAGCCCATGAACTCTCGGAGGGTGGGCTGTCCTGCAAACAAAGTCTCGTATCTGCCTCTGATGCCATCATATGCTCTACATCTTCATACAAAGTGCTCCTCATCCTCCATCTCTACTCTGCATACCCTGCATATCCGCTCCTCTCTGGGAATGTCTGCGGCTCTCCCCGTCTCAATCTCTAGTCGGTGTGATGAGACTCTCAACTGGCCAATCTCCACCCTCGAGCTATGAGGCATGTAAGTATCCATGTAGCGTGGTCGTTGGATGAAACCGTCTGCTAGTATGTCTAAGAACTGGTCTCGGTAGTGTGATAGTCTCGATCCCATGTGTGGTGTGTGCCATGTCTGACTAATGTAGAGCTGCCAGAGATCCTGACTAAGCACAACATTCCTCTCACGACGAGAGAGGTGGATGTGAGGTGAGTCTGGGTCATATTGAAAAGGCGACAATCTGTCCATATCAAGTCCATGACTATCAAACCAGACTCTAATTTGAGTGTACCAAGCTCTCTCATATCCTCACTCTGATATCTGTATAGATGCCTCAAAAGCTCTGTGTGTGAGTCTATCTGTAGGGAGCTCCCTCATCCTCTGAATAAAGCAGATAGTCTGGAATAGTGCATCTACTACCATGGGTGGTGCAGCTAGCTCTTCCCTGATGATGTCATGTGGTACCGACTGTTTCCCCCGAAATAATCGCGAGATCATACGTCCCTGTGGCCTCTCGATCGCACTCCACTGGGTGACTGTGAGGCTTGGGGCCCAAACCATCGCAGCATACATCATAGCTGGTCTGACTAGTGTGTCAAATAGCCACCCCTTCGTGCGGGGCTCCTGGAAGTGTGCCTGGTGACATCTCCGCTCTAACATGGCTAAAGCTGCATATCCTCGTGTGAGTCTATCGGTGGCTTCCTGTCTCATGCCGAAGGGGCCAGGCAAGCTCGTGAATGTGACTCCGAGGTAGACATAGGAAGTGACCACCTCAATCTGTCCACCGTCTCCTCTGAATCCTGCTCCATTCCTCACCATGGGGGAGGTGTGGAAGATCATGACCTTGGTCTTGCCAAGGTTTACTGTCAAGCCCCTCTGTGTACAAAACTCATCCTCCACCCTCTCCTCCAGCTCGGAGAATGTAGTCCTCAATCTCGTCTATGTAGACACCAAATAGAGTGGGAGAGAGTGGGCAGCCTTGCTTAACACCGATGGTGCTAGCAATGGCCTTAGACATACCTCTTGGACACTGTACCCTCCCAGTCACCTGCTCATAGAGTGCATAGATGGCCCAAATCATCCCTGATGGTACTCCCAAGCTCTGGAGGCGTTGGAAGAGCCTCTCTCGTGGCACTGTATCAAAAGCTTTGCGGAAGTCCACAAAGCAGCAATATAGTCTCTTCTTCCGCACCCTTGCCCCATCAATGAGGCAACGCAAAATGAAGATGTGATCAATAGTAGAGAAAGCTCGTCGAAAACTTGCCTTGCCTCGTGCTCGTAGCCCCTCAGTCTCTGCGTATGAGCTTAGCTCTGCCTCAAGTATGGCACCGTATAGTTTGGCCATGGTGTGGCCAATCATGATGGTCCTGTAGTTCCCTGGATCCAGGGTGTCACGAGATTTGTGGATAGGCACAATGGTGTGCCTCGTCCACTCCTCTGGGAAGCCCTCCCCTATAGCCCGGTTGAAGACATGTGCAATCAACGGAGCTATATGGAGGCTGCATATATGAGATGCTCTCTCTTCAATCCCGTGTGGTCTGTCGAACGTCCATGTCGCAGTCGTCCTATGGCCCTCTCAACCATCTTTGCTGTGAAGAGAGAAGAACTAGTAGGGCGAGGCTCTCCTAGGATGTGCCATGCTGCAACACTGTCCATACTCATAAAGAGATGGTATAGCTCAAGCTCCTGTGCCTCCTCAAAGGCTCGCCTCTTTCGACGTGAGTCTTCATCTGTCCCTTGGCCTCTCTCTCTGTGATCTCTCCCAATGCTCGCTGAGCTCGTAGTCGACGGTAAAGATCTTTGCATTCCTCATCATACCAACGATGTTGTGGCATAGTCCTGGGAGGAGGTGTGTGATGAGAATGGATGGTTGTGGGAAGGAGCTGATGGCTGATGTGTGAAGAATTGATGCTATCTGTGAGGTGAGTAGGGATAGTGGAGTGTCAGGATGTCCGATGAAGCAAGAGAAGACCCTTCTCGACTAGAGCCGCATATATGTGAGCTAGCTCGTGTGTGAAGTGGATGGTGGTGTGTGGAATGCGTGCTTCGGGTATGCGTGTAGGTGTGTCTCCCTTCAGAGAGAGTGCGAGGTATGTGTGATCGGCCCCAATGGGTATGGGTGGGATGGTGAATGAGGTAAGTAGGTGGATGGCCTCTCTCGATCCCATGACGTAATCTAGTGTACTTCCCCCGCCATCTTTGACTGAGTGTTGTATGCATGTCAATCCTCCCGAGGTAGGCCATTGAGCCATCCCGTTATATATATATATATATATATATATATATATATATATATATATATATATATATATATATATATATATATATATATATATATATATAGAGAGAGAGAGAGAGAGAGAGAGAGAGAGAGAGAGAGAGAGAGAGAGAGAGAGAGAGAGAGAGAGAGAGAGAGAGAGAGAGAGAGAGAGAGAGAGAGAGAGAGAGAGAGAGAGAGAGAGAGAGAGAGAGAGAGAGAGAGAGAGAGAGAGAGAGAGAGAGAGAGAGAGATGAGAGAGAGAGAGAGAGAGAGAGAGAGAGAGAGAGAGAGAGAGAGAGAGAGAGAGAGAGTGTTTTTACGTCTATTAGGAGGCCAAACTCGGCCTATGAGACAAATCGATGTACATGGGTATATCTTCTGTCTATCAGAGAAGATAAAAGTGCTGAAAAAGAAACTGGTAAAGCTGATACATATCTCCGTGAAATGCGTGTGGAGATACCCATGAAAGTGGGGGGGTGTATGGAGTGCGGTATCTATGACAGTCTATATGCAAAGGGGTAGTACAACAAGCATGGGAATGCATCTGAAATGACTGACTAGCTCAATCCTGTGCTAGTGGGCGGGTGTAAGATGTGATACATAGGTGGAGGTGGAGTCAGAGCCATCGTGATAGCTGCAGCGGGATCAGCCATCATCTGGAATCGTCGCTCCTCCATGGAGCGATGGTGACAAGGCTGGATCTCTGCAATCTGATGTCGGTGATGTCTCGGGGCCCGATAACCTCTAGCACGGGGTCGTCTCCTAGCTCGAGCAGTCTGAGCCTGCTGAAGAGTCACCCCTCTCGGTGTGTGGGCTGAGGGGGGGAGGGCTGCAGCACGTCGTGGAATAAAGAACTCAGTGAGCTGACTCTGTCTCCCTCTTGTATGAGCTGCTATAGTAGGCTTGATTAGGGAATCTCTGTGACTCTGTATCTCTAGTAAGAATCGCCCGAGCTGTCGTTGGTCTCTAGAGTCCATGATCTCTCGGAGGGTGGGCTGCCCTGTAAATAGAGCCCCGTATCTACCTCTGATGCCATCATATGCGCTACATCTGCATACAAAGTGCTCCTCATCCTCCATCTCCACTCTGCAAACCATGCATATCCGCTCATCTCTGGGAATGTCTGCGGCTCTGCCCGTCTCAATCTCTACTCTATGTGATGAGACTTTCAACTGGCCAATCGCTACCCTTGAGCTATGAGGCATGTAAGAATCCATGTAACATGGCCGCCGGATGAAACTGTTCGCTAGGATGTCTAAGAACTGGTCTCGATAGTGCAATAGTCTCGATCCCATGTGTGGTGTGTGCCATGTTTGACTAATGTAGCGCTGCCAAAGATCCTGTCTCATCACAACATTCCTCTCATGACGAGAGAGGTGGACGTGAGGTGAGTCTGGGTCGTAGTGAAAAGGCGGCAATCTGTCCATATCAAGCCCATGACTATCAAACCATACTCTAACCTGAGTGTACCAAGCTCTCTCATATCCTGACTCTGATATCTGTTTAGATGCCTCAAAAGCTCTGTGTGTGAGTCTGTCTGTAGGGAGCTCCCTCATCCTCTGAATAAAGTAGATAGTCTGGAATAGTGCATCTACTACCATGGGTGGTGCAGCTAGCTCTGCCCTATTGATGTCATGTGGTACCGACTGTTTCCCGCAAAATAGTCGCGAGATCATACGTACCTGGGGCCTCTCGATCGCACTCCACTTGGTGACTGTGAGGCCAGGGGCCCAAACTGTCGTAGCATACATCATAGCTGGTCGGACTAGTGTGTCAAATAGCCACCCCTTCGTGCGGGGCTCCTGGAAGTGTGCCTTGTGACATCTCCGCTCTAACATGGCTAAAGCTGCATATCCTCGTGTGAGTCTATTGGTGGCTGCCTGTCTCATGCTGAAGGGGCCAGGTAAGCTCGTGAATGTGACTCCGAGGTAGACATAGGAAGTGACCACCTCAATTTGTCCGCCGCCGGCTGTGAATCCTGCTCCATTCCTCACCAAGGGGGAGGTGTGGAAGATCATGACCTTGGTCTTGCCAAGGTTTACTGTCAAGCCCTTCTGTGTACAAAACTCATCGAGGGCATCCAAGTGGCGCTGTAATCCATCGGGTGACTCTTAAATCAAGACAATGTCATCGGCATATAATAAAATGTGGACAGGTGTACCTGCGAGGTCTGCACCCTCTCCTAAAGCTCGGAGAATGTAGTCCTCAATCTCATCGATGTAGAGACCAAATAGAGTGGGAGAGAGCGGGCAGCCTTGCTTAACACCGATGGTGCTAGCAATGGCCTTAGACATACCTCCTCGACACTGTACTCTCCCAGTCACCTGCTCATAGAGTGCATAGATGGCCCAAATCATCCCTGATGGTACTGTATCGAAAGCTTTGCGGAACTCCACAAAGCAGCAATATAGTCTCTTCTTCTGCACCCTTGCCCCATCAATGAGGCAGCCCAAAATGAAGATGTGATCAATAGTAGAGAAAGCTCGCCGAAAACCTGCCTCGCCTCGTGCTCGTAGCCCCTCAGTCTCTGCATATGAGCTGAGCTCTGCCTCAAGTATGGCACCGTATAGTTTGGCCATGGTGTGGCCAATTATGATGGTCCTGTAATTCCCTGGATCCAGGGTGTCGCCAGATTTGTGGATAGGCACAATGGTGTGCCTAGTCCACTCCTCTGGGAAGCCCTCGCCTATAGCCCGGTTGAAGGCATGTGCAATCAACGGGGCTATAGTGGAGGCTGCATATATGAGATGTTCGCTCTGCAATCCTGTATGGTCTGTCGAACGTCCATGTCGCAGTCGTCCTATGGCCCTCTCAACCATTTTTGCTGTGAAAAGAGAAGAACTAGTAGGGCGAGGCTCAAGTGGTTGGGGAATGGGAGGCTGCCCAGGCACCTCATATAATCTCTGAGCATAATCATGCCATGTGTGTATGTCCCCAATTGGTGTGGTCGGGCGTGGCTCTCGTAGGGTACGCCATGCTTCGGCACTGTCCATACTCATAAAGAGATGGTATAGCTCAAGCACCTTTGCCTCCTCAAAGGCTCGCCTCTTCCGATGTGTGAGAGTCTTCATCTGTCCCTTGGCCTCTCTCTCTGTGATCTCTCCCAATGCTCGTTGAGCTCGTAGTCGGCGGTAAGTATCTCTACATTCCTCATCATACCAACGATGTTGTGGCATAGTCCCGGGAGGAGGTGTGTGACCAGAATGGATGGTGTGTGGGAAGGAGCTCATGGCAGATGTCTGAAGAACTGATGCTATCTGTGAGGTGAGTAGGGATAGTGGAGTGTCAGGGTGAAGGAAGAGAAGACCCTTCTCGACTTGGGACGCACATATGTGACCTAGCTCGTTTGTGAAGTGGATGGTGGTGTGTGGGATGCGTGTTGCAAGTGCGTGATCGGCCCCAATGGGTATGGGTGGGATGATGAATAAGGTAAGTAGGTGAATGGCCTCTCTAGATCCCATGACGTAATCTACTGAACTCCCCCTTCCATCTTTGACTGAGTGTGGTATGCATGTCAATCCTCCTGAGGTAGGCCGCTGAGCCATCCCGTTATAGATAACGAGATTATGTCGAGAGCCTAGTCTCAGTA
>CM035431.1:102790276-102797776 GCA_020310875.1 Ceratopteris richardii
CTCTAAGACACTCTTCATTCAACATGTTAGCATGAGTGCGTAGCCGATTCTCTAAATCCATGCAAGCCTGCCTGTCTTCCATAAATTTGTTAGTAATCTCAAAAAATCTGTTTTTGGTAACGTCCATCTGGCACATATTCTGTAAGTGATCGGGAACTAAGGGCCAGATATGTTTTTTTTACCTCTCATTTGTGGATAGCTGTTGTTGCTCTGCACTAGATGCATCAAGAAATGGGTGCGGAGGTAAATCTGTAGCGGGGTTATGTCGGGAAGGAGAGAATCGGAATGGTGGTAGAATGGGTAGTATTTCGAACCGGGGTCGTTGAATAGAGGATTGAGTTTGCGTGGGTGGGAGGTGTGTAGTATATGGTGTGATAGATGTAGATGCTGGCGGGATTGGCGAAGGGGGATGTGATGGTGCCTGTGGTGATGGGGAATGGGGTGATGAAGGTTGTGGAGGGGAAGGTGGTGGTGTGGGACATGATGAAAATTGGAGATGAATTGGGTCTATAGGTGGATCAATGGTGATATGAGTGGGTATGGTGGAAGCGGGAGGGGGAGTGGGAGTAGGATGAGGTGAGGCAATGGGTGCAGTAGGTGCGTCTGAAGTATGTGGGGTTTGTGAAGGTGGAGGGGGGGGGGGGTTTACGGCGGGAGAAGCTTTCCTAGACGAAGTTGGCACTAGTTTGATAGGTGGAAAGGGCGTGTTGGCTGATGTGCGTATCTTTTTTGATGCTCGAGCATATCCTTGCTTGTCGATTGGAAGAGTATCGAGGAGCTCCCTGGAATCTTTCTGAATCTTCACTCTTCGCTTTTTGCGAGGGTGCGGTGCATGTGGATGTTTAGATGATGTCGGTCACGTCGCGTCTTTTGAATGGAGGGTTGCGAAGTACCTTTATATGTACAGCATAATGTGACCTGCTACCACCTTGAAGGTAAGAGCCCTTTTGCCTACCTGTTGCCCATATCTCTTCTTTCGTTTCATGAGCGTCTGCATGAGAATTTTATGATATGGGTAGAGCTTTGCTTGGACGAAGCAAAGAAGGGGTTCACATATTTTTACATCGGTGAAATGTAAATTATCCGAGGGAAAGGGTAGAGTGGTGGAAGAGAGAAGATAGGTGTATATTGGGTGTTTACCAATTGATGATGAGGGGCCCAATTTGAGGATTAATGGAGTGGGAAGGTGGAGAAGTTGCCCAGAGGAAGAGGGTGGGGAGATCGAACAATGGCATGCGAGAGGTACGGGGATCGAACAAGGCAAAGTAAGAAGTTGGGGAGGTTGAGGTCGCCAAGTGTAGAAGTGAGGAAAGAGGGGTTGCCTTTAAGATCTAAGGAGGCTAGAATGAGGAGGAGATGAGGTGTTTTAACTTAACCCAAGAAGGAGGAGGGGAGTTGGTCCAAGTCATATTTAAGTAAGGAGCAGGGGAGGAGGTCCAAGTCATTTGAAGGGAGAAGAAGGGAGGGTCGCCCATAGAAACGCATGAGAAGGAGGGGTCGCCCAATTTGTCAAGGTGAAAGGATGAGGGGTCGCCTAGGTTGGACATAGACTTGAGATAGAGGAGAGGTCGCCCAAATTGTCAAGGGGAAAGGATGAGAGGTCCGCCTAGGTTGGTCAAGAGATTGAGAGGGAGGAGAGGTCCCCCATGTAAGTGGATGAGATGGTCTTTTGCAATTTTCGCTTAGAGGGGTGGCAATCTTCGCTTAGAGGGGTGGCATCGGAAGGATAAGGGAGAAGATAGAAGAGGTTAGCATAATGCCTATGAGTAGACAGGGAGGTAGTGGTCTGGGAGTGGGTGGGAAGGACAGTAGATAAATGGGAATGGGATACATGAAGAAGATAGATGAGAAAAAAGAGACATAAGCTAGTAGGAAGTGACATAAGGGTATATACATTATATACAAGGGAAAATTCCTTCTTTCGTATCTCTCCACATAGGGTTTTAGCTTAGATTCATTAACTAGGGGTAGTATTGTGCCAGTCAATGTGGAAACTTGTACTGCGCCTTTTAGACGTGTGCGTATGACCCTGAAAGGTCTGTTCCATCTCGGCATCAACTTCTTCTTAGCCTTCTTCTCAAAGAGACTTGGGTGGTATAGCAAAACTAAGCTTCCTTCCTTAATCTTTGATTTCCAGAGGTTTGCATCATGATCCTGTTTTCTTTTTTCCTGATTTGCCACTAGAGTTTCATTGCCTATCCTTCTCTTTTCTTCAAGAAATTGTAGCCTCACAATTTTGGCTGAGAGTGCGCTAGTAAATCCAGGAATTCGATTGGTTCCCACGCGGTTGGAGCCATGTAAGAACTCAAAAGGAGCAATTGCTTGTATTCCATACACTAGTTCAAATGGAGTATGTCCTGTTGTGGCTTTGA
Source organism: Ceratopteris richardii (assembly GCA_020310875.1). Taxonomy (NCBI): domain Eukaryota; kingdom Viridiplantae; phylum Streptophyta; class Polypodiopsida; order Polypodiales; family Pteridaceae; genus Ceratopteris; species Ceratopteris richardii. The sequence goes on from CM035431.1 coordinate 102,792,649, forward strand.
AAGAAGTTCTGTAGGCCCACAAGGTGTTGGGTATGCTTGGCCCCATGTATTAGAAAATTGTAAGCATGTTTTTCTTAGTAAGAGCATGAGAACCTTATTTGTGCTCTCTGCTTGACCATTTGCCCTTGGGTAGTATGCACAGGACTTCTTATGGAATATTTGATACTTTTCAAAAATCAAAGTCAGCACCTTGTTGACAAAATGGGATCCTTGATCTGTTGTGACCTCTATTGGACATCTATATTTGCAAAAGATGTAATTATACAAGAAGGTGGCTACCGTTTCAGCAGTACATTCCTTATTGACTATTACTTCAGCCCACTTAGTGGCATAATCCGTTGCTATTAAAAGATACTTTGCACCTGAATCTTGTGCTACTTGAAAAATGGGGCCAACAAAGTCTATTCCCCAATGCTCAAAGGGTTGCCAAGCTACAGAGATACTAAGCGGTTCGTTCCTTTGTCGTGTTGGTTTGGGCGCACATCGTTGACAAACATCACATGCCTTGGCAAATTTAGTGGCATCTCTGAAGAGATATGGCCACCATAGGCCACTTTGAAGTACTCTCAGTGCAGTGATATGTCTAGGAAAATGGCCACTAGACTTTCCCTCATATGCCAATTGAAGAACAGTTTCTGTTTCATGTGGTTGAAGACACCTTCTGTACATCCCATCAAGACCAACCTTATAGAGGGTATCTTTTGCCATCATGAAATTCTTACTTTTTAGGAGGATTCTACGCCTTTCCAATGGAGTAGACCCAGTACGAAATTGACCTTTTCCTAGGAGAAGAGTTAAATCATCATACCATGTAGGTGCTATATTTACCTTGTATAATTGGCTGTCTGGGAAATCATCTTCTACTCCCTTTGTTGCTTGAGTGGGATGCCTGATGCGAGGGAGGTGGTCTGCAATGACATGTTGCGTACCGCTTCTTTGTACAATTTCAAAGTCGAATTCTTGGAAGAGAAGCAACCATCTCCATACTCTTCCTGCAACTTGTGGCTTATTCAACAAATATTTCAAAGCTTGATGATCCGTAATCACTGTGAACGTAGTGCCTAACAAATAGTGCCTGAATTTTTTGAGGACAAATACAATAGCTAATGCTTCCCTTTCTATGGTGCTATAGTTCTTCTCGGCTTTTGAGAGGAGCCGACCCGCATAATGAATGGGTTGATCTAACTTGTGTGCTTCGCTTGGTTGAGTCAATATAGCTCCTACTGCATACAAGCTTGCATCTACATGCACGTGGAATGTCTTAGACCAATCTGGTGAGATGAGTATAGGTGCAGATGCCAACCTTTGTTTTAGATAAGTGAATGCTGATTCTTCTTCTTCAAACCATTGAAAAGGAAAACTTTTACTCGTAAGCCGTGAAAGTGGTCGTGCTGCCTCTGCATACATGCGTATAAACTTGCGGTGATATCCTGTGTGCTTTAAGAAGCTCTGGACCTCTTTAGCATTTATAGGTCTTGGAAGCTTAAGAATTGACATTACCTTATCTAGATATGGAGTCATCCATTTAGCAGAGACCACATGTCCTAACAAGGTACCTTGGGTTACCAGAAAATGACATTTGTTATGGTTAAGTTTCAAACCTGTCTCTCTGCAACGCTGGAATACTTGTTCTAATTGCTTCAAATGTTCTGGCACATTCTCTACTGCAGTGGTGCAGGCTACACCAGAGAAGGCTGAAAAGTCATCCATGAAAATTCTTAAGAATTTTAGGAGCAACTTGTTGAAGATTAGATATACTGTCCATCGCGTAGCTGCTTGGAGGTAGAGGAGGCGCCCAATTTTAATTAGGAGGTCTAGAGGCCCAACTTGAATTAGGAGGTGGTGACGCCTAAGGAGGTGAAGGCGCCCTTTCTTGTCTTGATATTTCTTGAGTTTCCAGAACCCATGGTGGAGGAGGTGTGGCCTAGATGTTTGCTCCTTCTTGTCTAGTTTGTTGTTCATCTTCTCCATTGTTTTTTTCCTTGTCTTCCTCTGTAGTTTGCTCTGGATGGAGAACAACTTGAGAAGTACCCAGGGCTTGATCCGTTCCTCCTTCCATTTGAAGCTGTCTCATTACCTTGTCTGGTCCCGCCACCCATAAGGTGTCACTACCTCAGTCATGTATCGCTTTACTGTGGCGTAGCCATGGCCTTCTTATCAAAAGAGGAAACCCTCCCTTCACCTTTGGGAGTGTTATTACCACAAAATCCAACACAAATTTTAGCTTATGGATGACGATTTCAACCTTTTCCACTATGCCTAGTGGGCTTACCTTGCTTTGGTATGCCAATGATACTGTAAAATGAGCATCCTTAGTTGGTTTCAGATTTAGCAATGTCATTGTGTACTCAGGCATCAGATTAATACCAGATCCCCCATCAACTATAACTCCTACCAAGGGAGTTCCCTTGATACTTACAGTCAATCTAGGGCTCTTGTAATCGGTAAAAGGTGCCATCCTAGATGGTTCTGAGCTATAAGTTGAGGGTATAGGTATTTGTTGGGAAATTAGAGAAGTGAAACCTTGCTCGCCACTTAATATGGTGGCAGGGTCTAACCCATTTATGGCAGCCATTACTTCTCCTCTGAATCCAGGACTCATAGCTAACAAGTTATATAAAGATACCTGTTGATAGGTGCTCTGCAAGACTTAAACTGCACTGAGAAAGACTTCTTGATTGTTCCTTGAAGTAGATCCATTCTAAAAGTGCCTTAGGTCCTCCTTAGATATTGCATAAGCTTTGTCAACAACCTGCTCAAGAGTGTCTTCATTTCTTCCTACTCTTCCCAGTGAGATTTTCTCCTTGTCTTGGTTGTGTTTGGCTTCCTGAGAAGGTTCATGATCCATGGTCCTTTTTCCCTTGTCCTTTGTTGAATCTGTTGCTTCTTTGGCAGCATCTTTCAAAGCTGCCTTCTGCTTTTGTGCCCTAGTCATTACTCCGCGAAGTTCCTCAAGCTGGACTACTCGGGCACTTGGAGAGTCTACATTGCCCTCATCATTAGATACTGTGATCATATGTAGGGGGCAAGAGTTACCTGGTGTGCTTGTAGACGACATTGACTTTGGGCATTCCTTCGTTTAATGATCACATGTTTCAGGACATTTTTTGCATGGTGGGGCATCCTCAGAAAGTGAACATTTACTTTGGAAGTGTCCATACTCCCCACATCTGTAACACATTATAGGCCTAGGTGGTCGGTTCTGACGAGGCCTACCTTCTTGCCGTTGAGGTCCTTGATTGGTGTAAAAAGTTGTTACAAGAGTTGTTGTAGTGGATGGTAAGGGTGGTTGCCCTAACAAGGAGGACTGAGCCACCCCTACCCATTGAGCTGCTGGAGGTTGTCCTGGCATCATAGCTTGATTTCCAAGACCCTTCAGAAAATAACAATCCTTGGCCTCATGGCCACCCTTTCCACAAAACTGGCATGTTAGCCTCCTTGGACATTCTTGTGATGTGTGTCCTTGAGTACTATAGAGAGAACACCATAGTCCAGTTCTTACCTCCCTTAATGTTTTGAGTTATTCAAGCTCTTGTCGTATTTGAGCGAGAACTTCCGAAGTACCCTTGTCCTCTTCTCGATTTCTTTGAAGCTTTAAGGTCTCTAGTTCCTTCCTCAAGGCTGGCACCATGTCTTCATCTTGGGGGAAAGTCTTTTCCGGATGTGCTCCAAAATGAACCCGTGCAGCCTCAATCCTTGTGGTAGCTGCTTCAAACTCTCTCAAAGTGGCATCTAGTCTCAGAAGCTCTCTCAGCTTCTGCTGGGTGGATTTCGGCAAGGCCTTCTCCACCCACTTCTTAACAAGGAAATCCCGAGGTGGTTCCGGCAATCTTGCCACGAGTGACCTTGCCCGTGTCATAAGTTCTGAAAATGATTCTCCCATATGCAAGATTAGATTCTCAAGTTCCTCTAACGTTCTTTCTGTAGAGTTACTTGGCCGAAATGCCTGTGTGAATTCGGTCCTCAATGCTTCCCATGTTTGGAAATGGTTTTCCGCATACTGGCTGAACCATTTGTTTGCCAATCCTTCAAGAGTTCATGGAAAGAGAGCAAGGAAGGCGTCTTCTGGTTGCTCTAAGCCTCTACTCTTACAAATTGAAAGAAATCTTCGTACATGATCTTCAGGATCTTCATTAGCACCGCCATGAAATGAAGAAAATCTAATATTTATTCTTGACAAAAGAGCAAAAAGTTCCTCTGCCATAGCCTTATTAAGAAGAGTGTCTTGAGGTAAGGTCTTTTGAGTTTTAGCTTGTTGTCTAACCCTTCTATTCTAGAGACTAGGCTTGAGACAGATAGACTTCTTATGGGTGTTAGATAAGGGTCTGGCCTTCTTCTGTGATAACTTTTGATTGGTGTCTTCTTAGTGCTTAGCTGCTTCTCTTTGCTAGCTATAGTGAGGGTCATCGACCATGTTGGGAACTATTTCCAAGAGAGGAAATAATGAGAGAGTGAATAGATGGGAGGAAGTGGCTCACCCTAATGGAGGAAGTTGCCCCAATGAAAAGGTCGCCAAGGAGGAGTCTTCGCCCAAGAAGAGGTTGCTCAAGTGGAGGAGGAGGAGTCGCCCAAGCCAAGAAGCCAAGAGAGGATGAGGAAGAGTAGGCGCCCAAGAAGAGAGGATGAGGAGGAGTAGGCGCCCAAGAAGCCAAGGAGGAGGAGGAGGAGGACGAGTCGCCCAAGATGCCAAGGAGGAGGAGGAGGAGGAGTCTCCCAAGATGCCAAGAGAGGAGGAGGAGGAGGAGGAGTCGCCCAGGAAGCCAAAAGAGGAGTCGTCATCGCCCAAGGCACCAAGGGAGTAGGAGTCGTCGTCGCCCAAGAGAGGAGGAAGAGGAGTAAGAGCGGTGGCCCTGGGCACTCAAACCTTAAGTGATTTCTCAAGGAAAGGCTACTCAATTCTAAGTAATTTCTCAAGGAAAAGGAAATCTCCAGAAGCCCTGTCCCACCGTGCGTGCCAAATTTTCACCTGTAGGTGGTGAAATAAAGTGTGTGGGTGCAGGGAATGCAAAATGCACTACTCCTGGAGCATATGTAAACACATGAACACATTAAAGCACATTACCATAATAGACACATATCCCTAAGCCTCCATATCATCACTGGAAACTACACTTAGAAGTAAGAGTCA